>BLKR01003818.1:0-129987 GCA_011170035.1 Teleogryllus occipitalis
TATATATATATATATATATTTAACTGGTGTAATAAATGTGGGAATCAGATTATTCGGGATTGTCCTACTTGGTTTTTAAAGTCAAGAAATATATAACAACATAAAACTCATTACAACACACGGATCTGCTCGACAATCAGCACCGTTCTACGCCTCCTGTTTTCACACACTGCCTGTCTCGCGTGTCTTGTAGCAACTCGTTCATCTCTTCTCCTTCGACTCCAGCGCCCTCTACTTCCTCTTGTGGGATCGGAACGATCAGATTCCCACACTCGGCCATCCTGGATATCATCCGCCTCGGATGATGCGTCCATGGTTTTATGAATTCGGCACATGCCCTGATTTCCAATCAAGGACTTTTTCTTCTTCTTCTTTCTTCCTCTTGCAGAGGCAAATTTTGCCAGCGCCCAGCCGGTCTTAACCCACGTCACTGACGTTGATCCCTCACCACTTGACTTAGCATTGTCCAAGATCACGGACTCCCTAAGGTGATATTTAATTGTATTGAGTCCCTCGTCTACTTGTTGGGCTTTCTTGATTTTCGCTACTAGCCCATCTTTAACAACGCAGAGTACGCCCACGCGAGGGTGTCGGCTCAGAGTATCCACATGAGGGATTCTGGAACCAGCTCGATGTTCTATGCTGTAGTCGAATTCTTCCATGGTCATAACCCATCTAGCTACTCTTGGTGTAAGATCTTTTTTACCCATAGTCTTCTGTAGCGCTGAACAGTCTGTAATCTTGAATTTAATTCTGAGTAAATACATTCGGAATTTCTTCAGAGCATCAACCACAGCGAGCATTTCAAGCTCATAACTACTGTACTTTTCCTCTTCAGGCTTCGTCTTCATACTCATATAATGCCCCGGATGGAGTTTGCCGTCGTCTGGAAATCGTTGCACTAACACTGCTCCATACCCATACTTGCTGGCATCCGTGTGTAGCTCCGTCTCAAACGCTGGATTGTATATGATCAAAACTGGATTTTCTTGGAGTAGCATCTTCAAATCTGCGAACGCTTTCCTTTGTTCATAACTAAAGTGAAATTTCACTTTGTCCTTTAACAAATTACTAAGAGGCTTAGCGATCTTGGAATAATCGGGCACGAATTTCCTGAAATATCCAGTTAGTCCCAGGAAACTTTGTACATCTGCTGTAGACTTTGGTTCTGGATAATGTTTAACGGCAGCAATCTTCTCAGATGAGGGAAACACTTTTCCATTTTCAAACGTATGTCCCAAGAACTCAATCCTTTTCGTTAAAAGCTGACATTTCTCAAACTTCACTTCCAATTCATTTTCCTCAGCAACATCTAGGACAAGTTGAAGTCGGTGCAAAGCCTCTTTTTCGTCACTTGCAGGGATCACCAAATCATCTATGTATACAAAAACGACGTTATCTTGAATAAGTTTCCAAAATATACTATTAATAAATCTTTGAAACACCGCGGGGGAGTTGCAGAGACCAAATGGAACCTTCAAAAATTGAAAATGTCCTGAGTGCGTCACAAAAGCTGTATATTTCCTACTTTCTGGGTGAATGCTGACATGAAAGAGGCCATTCTTGAGATCCAGAGTGCTGAACACTCGGGCACCACAAAGTTTGTCTAGGATGTCTTCTATCAATGGAAGTGGATACCTATCTTTCATAACATTTTTGTTCAATCGCCTGTAGTCTATGCAAACTCTAGGTGATCCGTCTTTCTTCATGGCAATTACAACTTGACTAGCATATTCGGACACACTTGGTTCTATGACACCATCTTCAAGCCACTGTTTTACCTGTTCATTCACTACGGACTTCTCCTCTGGGGCTAAACGCCTCGGTCTGCTATAAATTGGTTGTTCATTCTTCACCACTATATTCATTTCAATTTCTGTGTTTTTCTTCTTTGCAGGTTGGTATTTGGCCACAATATCTTTAACCTTTAAAACTGCTTCCTTTGATGCTGATGTGCCAATATTCAATTCATCCTTCCGAATAGCGTCTATTTTCATTACAAATGCTTCCGTCCTAATCTTAGTTACTCTGCTATAATGTTTGTTTCTCAATAACTCTGCTTGATCTAATATGTCAGTGCCAACAATTGATGGTGTATCAAAAGGTTCTAAAATGTCATTGGAAACAACGAAAACTTCGACTTCATAAGAATCGTCATCTATCAGGACATCAGCTGGAAAACATCCCTCTGGAGAAACGTAGCCTTTCCCGAAACCAGAAAGCAGCATTTCTGTATCTTGAAGATCTGGATGTCCCAATTTGGCATGGAGGTCGTTGTTTATTACCGTGACATCACATCCCGTATACAGTAAAGCCTGAGTCTTCAACCCTTTAATGATTATTTCTTTCTTCTTAGAATTCTTCTGGATTGGAGCAGCTACGACGCCAATAGATTTCCGAACTTCCCCATCATTCTTCACCAAACAATGGGAAGCAATATGTCCAAATTCGTTACAGCGAAAACACTTAGGTCCTTGATCTTTGAATTTGCAGTCAGCTGACTTATGACCATCTTTACTTCCACAGTTATAACATCCACGTCCTCTTAAGTTCTTATCAGATGAATACTTGTTCTCTTTTCCACTTTTGTCTTTCGTGTCAGATCGATTGTGATTTTTCGATTGACGTCCTCGAACAACTCGCTCATACGCCTTTTCATAATTACGTTGCTTTTCTTTGAATTCTTTCATACCAGAAGCTCCATACAAAATCAACTTAGTTCCGGACTCGTCATCGATACCATCAATAATATACTGCATCAAAGATTGTTCGTCAATATCGCATCTACTAGCTATTTCACGCATTACCAGAAAATACGCTTGCAAAGATTCTTCTTTCTTCTTTTGTCTACAATTTAATAAGCGATGAATGTCAGCAGCACTCGTTTGAACCTCGAATTCTTCTTTCAATGCCTTCTTTAATTTCCTCCATGACGAGATGCCATTTTCTCCTTGAATAAAGAGCTTCGCCAAACCGGTTAAAGATTTCTTTGCAAAAATAAATTTTTGTATTTCATCCCATTCCATGAGAACGGCTATCTCTTCAAATTCGTTGATCCACTTCTGAATAGGATATCCTTGCTTCCCGTCAAAAGGCCGTATAGAACCTTCGAGATCACGAAACGTCAAAGCAAACTTATGGGATTGTGTCTGATCGCGTAATTTCAGCCGTCTAATCTCCTTAACCTCTTGTTCAATTTCGATCTCATCGTCTTCAGTCGAACTGGAACAATACTGGATATCTTGTTTCGGAGGTTTAGCATCTTTCTCAACGTTTTCTTCGTCTTCCTCTTCCTCAATTTCTTCTTCGTCTTCACAATTTTGACAAGCTTCAACTAACCAAGATAAATTCAGCAAGTGATCGCAAATTCGCTCTACGAGTGCATCTTTCAGCCCAGTGTAATCGAGACACAAAATACTACATATTGCGACCAAGTCTGCTTCACTAAATTCCTGTGTAATGTAGTCAAGTTTTTCTGTATGTTCATCGGAATCACGTTTAAACGAGAAACCAGGGAATTCCCGTAGGCGTTTCCTATTCCTCCGATCTGTTGATGCTGTCCCGAAGATCAACTTGTGTATGGTCCGTATAACCTTAACAGGTGCCGTAGCAATGTTCTTTTTAATTTTCTCGATTTCCCCTAACGTAGTCATCTTGGTACTGGGTTCAAATTTAAATCACACAAAATAATAATATGGGTTAAATCAAACAAAATAAAATAGTCAAAACCAGAACATAATCACTTCAAAACTACTGCATTCGAGAATCTTCCACGCACCGCCAACACAAAATAACATACACACTTCTCAATACACGTTCGAAAATTTCAGTGCACTACGCAATTCACAACATCCAGGAATCCTCTAAGCGTCCTTCTAGAATTTTCTAATTAACACAAACAACTTCTTAATAACGAGTTACAACACGTTCGAGAATTTTCGATGGGATGACGTAATATACAAAACTGAAATCCTCACGAATCTTCAATGTCGCCATCCTTGTATCTCTGACTTAACCTTTTCACACTAACCACAAGATTTCTTCTTCATGAAACTGTTCTCGTCTTTTCCAACAGGGATCTCTTTCAATGTTGACCTTGGCAGAAATATCCACAATGTCGCAGGCCTCGTCTTTGCGTCTTTCCGTCTTTTCGTCGTTTCGCCTTTTCGTCGTTACTCCCGAATAATATTCCCGTCGACTTCGATCTTCACATCCCGGACGAGCCCCCAAAATGTGGGAATCAGATTATTAGGGATTGTCCTACTTGGTTTTTAAAGTCAAGAAATATATAACAACATAAAACTCATTACAACACAAAGATCTGCTCGACAATCAGCACCGTTCTACGCCTCCTGTTTTCACACACTGCCTGTCTCGCGTGTCTTGTAGCAACTCGTTCATCTCTTCTCCTTCGACTCCAGCGCTCTCTACTTCCTCTTGTGGGATCGGAACGATCAGATTCCCACATAAATATATTAATTTTTTGTTTAGATTTTATTTTAGACAGTCATTTTACATATTGTAAACCAAAAAATTAATAAAAAAACAATTTAGATTGAAATTTTATTGAAAGGTTCTGTTAATTTTTGAAACACTTTTCGTCTCTCAAAGTTTTGAAGAGCACTTTTCCTCTTCTTCAAGGCATCTAATTTGAATATAAACAGATATTATTATACACTGAATTAAAATTTTGTAATTTTTAAGATTATAGTAAAACAAATTGAAATATATTTTAAATAATATGTACCAGATATAAACGAACTCATCTTAATTAATTTTCGTTTCTTAAATCTATTTTTAATTTATGTAAAATATCTGCATCTTACTAGGAAGCAAATCCTTAACAACAACTTCCATTGTGTTAGACACCAAACAGAGTGGAATAAGTGCAGAGGGAACAAATTGGTAATGGAAAAATGTTAAGAGACGTTAGATTTTTGAATTTGAATAAGAAAGGAAAACATTTCTAGGATGGAAATTTGTATACTTTGTTCCTAAAACTTGTTTTATCTTTTATTTTACGTTGCACATTTTCATAAATACTGGAAATTTTTTTACTAAAAACTACTTTTAACTTTTGTATTCATTGTGTCATTCAACTTTATATGTAAAGTTTCTGAAATCATTTTGGAAAATCATTTTGGGATGTATATATGATTGTCTAAAATAGAATTTGGACAAAAAACCTAATAAAATCATAATGACAGAGTAAAGATAGTGGAATATATTAACCTCGTACTGCTTTGAGGCCAATTGGGAATAATTTGGCATGCATTCGTAATAGAAACTGGAAAATATGATCATCCTCATTTGAGTTATTTGGCAACATAATGAGAAGATTTACTGTGAAATTACTGTCTGATCAGGGTCTAATTTATAGTATTGTAGTCACAAACAAATAGTGCATATATATATATATATATATATATATATATATATATATATATATATATATATATATTGAGACGAGCTCTGATATGCGCCCCAGCGAGGAAGCAGAACCCCAGGCAAAAACGCCCAAGATAAATCGCGGGTGTTTACCACTTCGAATGTGGCGCGTTGGTACGTCATCGTCTGACGTCAGCCGCGGCTGAAGTCGGACGTAACGAGTGGTCGCCAATGATTTCTCGGGGCAATAAGCGCTGGAAAATTAAATTCTGCGATTGGCCCGTTGATAGAAAAACGAGGGAACAGTCTCCGAGGGGGGGAAGGGGTTCCCGGGAAACCGGACAGTCGGAGAAAGGCCGCCGGAGAGTTTGGATAGAAATCGCAGAACATTCTGAGACAAACCGCCGAACAGTCTGATAGAGATCGCCGAAGGGTCGAGTATACGATCATTACGTCGCAACTACGCCGCATCGCCAAAGCGGAAGGCTGAGGCGACATTCCTGGTGCAACACAGCCGAAGAAGCAAGTTTGTTGGGAACGGAAGACGGGCGTAGAGGCACGGCCGTTCTACGGGACGACCGGAGAAAATTGTACTACTTCACGGGCGAACGGAGGCAGCATCAAGCGAGCTAAGGAGCAGCGCGGACCGGCGAGCGTATAGCGCAGCGAGCTGGGCGAGGCCGAGCGTCACCGCGGCGCGAGCAGCCGTTCGCAGCGATAAGCAGCCGAGGTCGGTAACTGCGTTGGCCGAGGTCCAGGTTACGTGTTCCCCAATCGCCGAAGCGTGAGTACCCGTGCGACATTCAGACCGCGAGGTCGTAATATTTCCAAAGGTGTGATTAAAAAGGTATAACTAGGAAGTATTCTTGCCGAACGCTTAACACGGGAATTCAGTTCGATCCAACATAATGGAACGAACAGACTGAAAGAACATTTTAGTGCCAAGATCAGTAGGTTTGCATAAACAATTAAATTGCCCGAGTATTGTAATTAGCGGGCAAGATATGATTTTTGAGTATTTAAGGTAGGGAGGTTATTGTTTATTTGCACAAGATGGAGCAAGAACGTTAATCCAGACTTAGGATTATAATTATAATAGAAATAGGATTGCAATTTGTTTATTATAATCTAGTGTGTAAGTGTATGTGCCTCTGGAAAAAGTTTAAGAATACATGCCTAATTTTACCAGAGCCATCCAAGTGTTTCATTAGAATTCGATCCGCCCTGTATTCTATCCATTGCAAGCTACCCCTTATTTGCCTCTCACAGGCAAGACGAACGAACAACCTGACAGGCCTGGCGTCGGAGCGACAGTAGGCTGCCGCACGGCGCTGGTAACGCCCGAGCGGTGCTTCACACCCTCAGGGCTAACGACCCCTGATCAAAGACCAGGTTGCATTGTGTGCGGCGCGCCGGAGGCCAGTCCACGGCGTGCGTGTTCCGTCACAATATATATATATATATATATATATATATATATATATATATATATATATATATATATATATATACACGTGATATACTCGTATTTAAGTGCTATAAGTATGTTTATATGTCAAGTGTTACAACGAATTGCAAATAGAGTTATTGTTTAATTAATATTGAGACATTTCACGAACTGCCGGTTATCGAAGTGCGGAAGTCGCCGCGCCGCCGCTGTCAGCCTATCTGTCGGCAGGGTGTCCATTGACTCGGAGGGCACTGCAGGTCTCCGCTGTGTCAGACTCGACGGTGTGGCCGTGGCGCGCGGCGGAGGCGGCGTGGGAAGGGCTCTGCCGCTTCTCGGGAGCGCGACGCGTCGTCAGAAGGGACCCGGGCCCGGGAGCAAGGGAGTCGGCGGACCAAGCCCCCCTTCTTATTTGATTAATTTCCCCTGTAATCCGTACGAAAAAATAGAAAAAAATTTCATGTCCAACCGTGTATCCAGCATGGTGAGTATTGCGAGTAAGAATTGACCAACAGCCATGAAACATTTGAAGAGTAATGAACTTGTCCATAGAAGATAGAGGAAAAGGTACAGATAATCACTGGTGTTTCGGTAGTTCTGAAACAAAACAGTACGTACAGAAATGTAGTCTGGAGTCCAACTTCACTTAATGGGCCTCTCCCGACTTTCGATACTTGTCCTTCAACAAGTATTAATAACGAAACTAAATAAAGAAATAACGTTTCTTACCCAATTAAAGGAAATTCACATTGGTTTCGTTTCAGTAAAGAAACGAAACAGTCTTCAACGATCTGTTCTTTCCGTAACGAAACAAAATTCGTGCAACTTTCGTTTCGTTAATTGTAACGAACCTAAACTCGCAAGCATATACCAATTTCGTTACAGCGGCGCAGAAACGAAACGTTTGGTTTCATTTTTGTATTGGTTTAGTGGTGAGTTTTAGTTGACATTTACATAATCGAAATGATTGATGGCGTTGTCATTGTCAACAATATTATTTATTTCAATAAGAGCAACTTTCGATGGCTTAGCCATCATCATCAGTTTTCTGCTGTCTGGAAGTCACAAAAACGACTGCGTCGTTCGGCAGTCGTTTTTATGACTTCCAGACAGCAGAAAACTGATGATGATGGCTAAGCCATCGAAAGCTGCTCTTATTCATTTCTGTAGCCATCCTTACATCAAATATTCAATGAAAACCAAAAGACAGTTATCCAAAATAAT
Source organism: Teleogryllus occipitalis (assembly GCA_011170035.1). Lineage (NCBI taxonomy): Eukaryota > Metazoa > Arthropoda > Insecta > Orthoptera > Gryllidae > Teleogryllus > Teleogryllus occipitalis. Next base: position 8,060 of record BLKR01003818.1, read on the forward strand.
AATGTAATGGCGGAGGAAATATATAAAAATAGTTGCACCAAAGAAAATAGGAGCAGATTTGAAGCTCTCTCATTCAACGAAGATGCAAATACTTTTCAATCATCAGTGTCTTAACTACTTATTTTTATTCAAAATGTGGATCATTACAAAATGTTAATTATGGATTTAAAAAGTGAAACTAATGGTAACAATTTTACTGTCAATATCATAAACAAAACTGTAAAAATTAAAACCTGCAGTATCAAGAACATTAGAAGTATAATTAAATTTTGTAAAGAAAAACGTATGGATTTTCACTCTTTTCAAGACGACAAAGCCCAAAGAAGTTGTTTCAGGGTAAACCCATCGATTAGAATTAGGAATGAAATGAATGAGGAATGAAGTGAACTCATTGCCCTTAACTATCCAGTTATAATAACAATCATATTGTCCAAAACAAAATCCCAATTCCATTATGTCATCGACCTCGATTATAATTTTGACACAAAAGTATTCAAATTAAACTACATATTTTTATCAATTGTCATGGTTGGAAATAGAAAGAGACCTAAAACCCCAGTTTAATGTACAGATGTTAGACACAGTTTCAATCAAACTAATTGTAATTGCCCCAACTAAACTAATTGTAAATCCCAGATGAGTAAAATGCCTAGAACCACACCATTATTCACAGTGTTAGAAATATCCTCCAATATTAGACGTTTGAACTACCTAAGAACGCACACTGCAAATTATCGCAAGTTTCCTGTTAAAAAGCTATCAGAGATTCTAATATTTCACAATATCCTTAATCCTTACGAAATCAAGAACTACCTGACCTTCAAAACGAATTCCCTTTACCTACAACTCACAGAATTGGAACCACTCAAGGCACAAGTAATCGCTCCGACGCAAACGTAATGAATTCGCAACATACCTCCAGACACGACGAGGTACCACCCTAAAAAAATGACGAAATTTCAAACGAAGCTTCCGGAGGTATCGAATTAATCTTCTTCTTCTTCTTCTTCTTCTTCTTCTTCTTCTTCTTCTTCAAGCATTAGAACTTTCGTTCCGTTGCGTCTCATTATTGGTCCATCCATCTTCTCTTCGGTCTTCCTATGCTCCTTTTTCCTCTTGGCTTGCATTTCAGAATCTGTTTTGACATTCGCGTGTTTTCCATTGTCTATGTGGTCTCTCCATGCTTTCCTATATTCGTCAATTTTTTCATTTAGATTATAAATTCCTAGGTAGTTGCGTATCTCTTCATTACGAATCCTGTCTTTCCTTGTGTCACCAATACAACCTCTTAAAAACTTCATTTCGGCAGTCTGAATCCTGCTTCTAATTTTTGTGTGAATAGTCCAAATTTCACATCCATATAGCCCACAAGGAAATGCTAAGGTTTTATAAAATTTCATGAGTGTATCATTCCTGACTTTACTTTTCAGTGTACTCCTAATAGTTCCACACATTCTGTTAAATTTTTCAATTTTCTTATCAGCATCAATTTCTCCTTTGAAAGACAGATCACAACCTAGGAAATTGAATGAACTTACTTGTTCGATGTTTTGGTTGTTAACCACTAACTTGCATCTAACTGGATATTTCCCTTGGAATGCCATTGATTTAGTTTTTTGAACAGACATCCCTAAATTGTATTCTTTTGCAATTATCTGAAGTTCATACAGAGCTCTTTGTAGAGTGTCTTCATTATCAGATATCAAAACTTCATCATCCGCAAACAGAAGTGTCATTATAAAATTTTTACTATTATAATTATCTGTAAGATTTAAAAACTCCATCGTCTGTTTTCATATTCTGATAGCATCGTCAAGATAAATATTAAAAAGTGTGGGTGACATACAGCACCCTTGTCTCACTCCTTTGTTTATAAATTCTTCGGGGATTTTACCTGATTTTGCTCTTACATTAATTTGGGTATCTTTGTACATGTTTCGAATAACTTCAATTAGCTGTTTTGGTATGCCTCTTCTGTCCATAATTGACCATAATTTTCCCCTCAGAACGTTATCAAAGGCTTTTACGCAATCTACGAAGACCATACATGTTTGTAGATTGAACTCTCGTCTCTTTTCAATTAATAGCTTTAACACAAACACATTATCAGTACACGATCTCCCTTTTCTGAATCCCGTTTGTTCTTCTAGAGTTATTGCTTCCATTATGTTCTTTAGTCTATTATTAATTATTTTAGCATACACTTTGTAAGTTGTATTCAGCAGACTTATACCCTCTATTGTTTTCGCATACTGTTCGTAATCCTTTTTTAAATATAGGGATAACTAGAGCTGTCTTCCATTCCGTTGGTATTATGTTGTGTGTCCAGCAATTGTTAAATAGATATAACAGTTTAGATTTTGCTTCAGCTGGAAGATATTTATGCAATTCCATATTGATATTATCGAGTCCTGGTGTTTTCTTATTTTTAGTATTTGTTAGTGCTTCTTCTAATTCAATAGATTCTAATTTATCCACTGCATTATGGAGGACTGGCCTGTCAGATATTCTTTTTTCTCTTCATCCTCTTCATCAACATGCCACAGGTGTTTACAGTAGTTTATCCATTCGTTTTCGTCTAAAGTCTGTAATTTTGCAGCATCTTTTTCGCCTTTATTCAGGTGTTTCATAGCTTTGTAGGCCATTATTTGCCCCCCGTGAATATCATGCTCAATATCTCATATATATTTGTCCCAGCTTTCTTTATTTGCATTTTTTACGAGGGTTTTTGTTTTCCTGCATTGAATCTTATCTTCGATCAATACCAGGCGAATGCCTAAAATGTATCCTAAGAAACGGGCCACGGACCGCGCGCGATCTTTCCTTCCTCGTATTCTCACTCCTTACTTACACGCACTTCTACTTACATGCACTACAATACCACACATGACGGGAGACTAGTTGGAAGTTTAGAGCTTGTCCTGGCTGGGGCGGTGCAACGCTGGTGGCATCCACAAAACACTCACTACCTTAACAGGACTAATAGTCATAGTTGTTGAACTTTCCGGAAATATCAATCAATCATCACATAACAAGATTTTTAGTGACCTAGTCGTTGAAGCAACCATGAAGAACATTTCTCCAAAATTTGGTTTTCTATCCATTACACAAGTCAATAAGTTCTTCTCAAGTCTCAGAACTTAACCAATTGCTGCTCATCACACTTTCAGCCAAGTTACGACTGTTGAAGATCATATTTTTAATTTTCCTACATGAACATCACAAACAAATGGCACTCGCCATAGGCACGCTCTCCCTCATAAACAGAAGCTCCTGTTCTTGGAAGTGGGCCGCTCTCGATGGCTGCCGCCCATTGACGTCACCACCTGCGGACCGGCTTCGGCGAAGAGGCGGCCTTCGGGTTCCCTTTATCGTCAAAGAGCTCCTGGAGCACCCATTCCTTTCTCGGCCACCCTGTCCCCTCGCACCGCCCCGCCCCGCCCCACAGCGCCAAGGCGCCCGCGTGGTATACGCCGCCTGCGACGGTTTGTTGCTCTTGGCTCAGCCCCGGCAGCGCACTGGGCCAAAACGGACCAAATGGCTCGAAAAGTAAAATAAAAACACGAAGTGTAGAAAGCCAGCAAATCCCTGTGAATACTTATTGGTTCGAAAATCATTGTTTTAAATATGAAAGTGGCTTCATATTTGAACCCGACTTCGAATAGACTAGTTGACCGGAAGATCGTAATTCAACCTTTGTCCGTAGAAGAATTCTAATAACCGGCTGCTCTGGTCGGTAGTTTTCTGTGAGTTTTCCAAATTTACGTCAGATGAATGTTAGTGCAACACCCTAAAAAATGGCCAAGGATCACGGACGCATCATTTCTCCTTGCTCATCCTTCTTCCCTCATCCATGAGCTCCTTTCCTCCTACACGCACACATACATACAAGCACTAAACTACAACGTGTTCGTGAGCTTACAGCTTGTGCCTCGCAGAGGAGATACATGGAGGGGATAACCCAAATCAGACGACGTGTGAATCGGCGCTAGACCGCATTCCCGCGAGGGAAGAACATTTCCAGGGACATATCATGGACTACACTTGCAGGACTAATGACCTAAGACGTTGGCTTGCCTGGGAACAATTATTCGCTTAATAATATGTGCGTTACATCATATAGTTTCAGTGTTCTATGTGGGTAAACATGAATTCAATTGGTTCTTTAATAATGAAAATCCGTCAGTTAATTCCGAAGTTAAAAAGGTGGGGTGACAAAATAAGTGATTTACAGCTTACACAATAATTTAACAACAGTAATTACATCATAAATGCATATTTTACTCAATCTAGAATGAGTATTGGCAAGAAAGATAAAACCTATTTTGTTACATATTATACTCGTGCACAAAATGAAAATAAAAAAGTGGAAAGGATTCCCAGGATTTCTAAAAAAGCACAAAAAACAACAGAAGTTTAAAATAACGAGAAGACTAGCAAAATAACTAAAACATTTTTGCGCTTCTTTGTTTTTCTGCACCATTCATATTTTAAAAATATTTTTCTGTTGTAATATATTCTACGCACGTATTTAGGGAAATTTTCACCCCCCCCTGTGCTCCCTTAGGCGCTTACTTACTTAACCGCGCTCACCCAAGGACCAAGAACAAGACAAAGAACTTGTACTTCTCCCCCATACGTCACGTACAGTTTTTATTGTTCTTTGACAAAAAATCAAATCAAAGAACATGCAATATAAGGACATTTTTTTCAACATTCCGAAATTATTGGGTATTCCGAGTCTTGATTCCTACGTGAAAGGTAATGAAGGTCTAGTTAGGGCCGCCCGATGCCCGGGTAAATCCGCCCGATTCGGATCGTCAACCTTATGTTGTACGGGCCGTATATCCAAAATTCTTTATGCGTATGATGCCGCGAATTAAAATAATTAGAAAGTTGGTTTTCGCGTTTGGGATTCATGTTAACAAACATTCGAGTGTACATCGGAGAGTCGGGTGCCGATTTGCAGAGTCGGGTCAGCCGAACGGTGCTTGTAAATTCCAACCAATTCACCCAAATGCACACAACCCACGCCAACTCGAACCTGACCCGTCCCGAAACGAATCTGACTCCATCCGGACTCGAAACTGACACGACTCAGAACCTGCACTGAAAGTGGATCCGATTTTGACTCAAAACCGACTTGAGATGGCCATAGCCGGATTCATGAATTTTCGACATTTAATGTGCTTACCTGAGCTGAAAACCGTGTTCACAGATTGATATTTACAAAATCTTAGATTTTAATTTAAAAAACTAATAAAATACATTACTTATAAAATGGGAACAATTTTATCACAAATTCAGCTAAGTACTTCAGCGAATATTTCATTATAATTTTTGTTTAAATTGGCGGATAGAACCAATACAGCTGAAGAAACATTGTACAGAAGCAGCAAAGACATTAACCTGCTTATGTCAGCCCTTTGTGAGCAGCAAGCAATACACGTCAAGATCTTTTCATGGAAAACCTTGTATATGTAGCTTGCGCCTGACCAGAGTTCCACAAACTAGAGCACACTCGGCTCTCGACAAACGTTTATTTTACCTCTGACTTGAATTGAGGTTGAATGAAAACTGTTAAACCGCATTACTCACTACTATCTTGTCTTAAAGAGAAAATAGTAATAACAAGTAAATTATTTCTGACGTAATAAAATTTTACAACCAAATTCAATGCCCGCAATTTGTTTCATTCTTTTGAACATTCCAGGATGCGTAACTTACGCTTAATTTTTAAATTCTAGTTTCTAAACAGCACAAACATTTTGTGTTATTGAATTGCGGTTCTTTATGACATTTTCTAGAATTGTCTCAAAATTGCGTAGGACAAATCTGGTTAAAATTAATGGTGAATGAACTTCTTGTAATGGCGCATTGTAACAAACGTTTGTAAAATTCTTATGGAATATCTGAATTCAAATGCTTGCTAATCATATTTTTTCACTGATTTAATCACCTTTCACGAAAGTCCCGTGAGCTACTTTCGTCACTATTGTGCACTGTTACCTGAAGTGTGATGTCTTGTGTGTGACTGGAAACTCCCAAAAAAGATAATTGTAGTTCATTTAAGCGCATTCAAGAAAAAAAGAAATTCTTTAGGAGAGACATGAATTCTTGTAATGTAATATTTAATACTTTCGGAATTAACAGAATTAATTATTAAATATAGTAATCGTTTTAAGATGATTGTTATTTCTTTTACGTGTTATGTTATTTATCGTTATTCAAAACCTTCTGCTGACTTTATCTTTTTTATGGAGATCACGTCAACAATATACGACTTCATTTCATTATCCGCTGACATTAATACGATAATTTATTTAACTCCTATTTTCCATTTTCTGGACTTTACTGAATTTTCCTTATTTTTTATTCAAGGACTGAAATAGGCAATTCAAGTGCACGATTCTTTTTAGAAAGCATGTCAATTCTGCATGTATTTCATTATTGCTGAATTATTTGCAAATACCAGAGATTACTAGTTAGAGTTTCTCAAAACCATCGTGATATCGTAGAAAATTGAAAGATAAAATACTTTCGTAGAATATTTATGTTTCAGGCATAGCCTGTACACTTTTAAATGTGCAAAAAATTATGAAATATTTGACTAGTAGAAATATTAGCCATTTAATGAAGTATATATATCCTACACGTGCACACTACAAATATTGATATTTCAATATTTGGACAAAGTTCTTGCTGATATTGAGGTAAAGTCTTCAAATAAGGGAGAATTCTTAAGAGAGCTAGTTAAAACCACTAAAGGGGCTTAATCAAAGTAATTAGTCTTCATTGGCAGATCTCCAGGAAATCTTGCACTGCCTTTAAAAGTAGCAGCTTCTAAACTCGGAGGAGTCTGGTTGAAGATGTTTTATCTGCCTCCCTAATTGGATTCCAGAACTACCTGGGGTCTGATACTTATACTTTTGAAGTTTGTGAAACACTGTACTAAGTGCTGGATTTTGGAACCAAAATCCGGAGCTGTCTGATAAGTTCTACAGGTTTACCAAAAACTACGGACGAAACTTGTCCTCATATTCCTTTGGACAAAATCGGCTTAAACCGTGTTTGAAAAATGATTTTCGTTTGAAATTATGTAAACTAATTCTAATATTCTTTTTTTATTTAATATACTCACAACTGAGTTGGGTTCTGTGCATCTTTTTCTTTTATAACGTTTTTTGAGGGGTAAACGTTTTTGTATAAATATACTTGGATATGTTCAAAGCAAAGAGGATCACTTGAAGAATTAGAGTGGGACTATTTAGGGAACTTAGCAAAGGGAAAGTACCATGTTGTCTTGTTATAAATAATACCACGATATCATGGTTATATGCTAACAATAGAAGGCGATGCAGCCTTGAACATTTGAATAAATATACAACTTACATATACGTACGTTTTTATATTATTAAATTTTCATATCTTCATTATTTATCGCTGAATTCCCCTCCTCACAATGCATTTAAAGCGGCAGAACTGGAATCTTCCGGAGCTTTGAGACATTTCACACAAAATATTAGTTTCCCAATTCTTCCAAAGGTTTTTTTATTTTTATATATATTTTATTGGTATTTATTTATTTGATTTATTTTATTCTTTCTGAAATCAAAACAATTTCCAGTTCATCGCATGTATGTTTTTTTTTATATTTTCTAAACTACCGTTCTTTTATTTGCATGTATCACTAAACTATTTAACAAGTGGAAGTTTTCTTCGATGTCATGACCAATCAGTATCTCTTCTCTCAGAAGAAATACACAGATTCACTCGGAGGGAAAGCACCTTGTCCGCTTCAACAAACGTGGGATGGATGATACCTATATACATCTCACAGTTCGCGGAATCTCTTGAATAATTTATTCATTAACAATTAATGGTCCAATTCCGAGGTTCTATGAGCGATATCATTTATATGGCAAGTAGTTTGCTAGTGTGACGTCGTGGGAATACACAATAATCACAGTCACGAGCTTCAATGATAAATATGTACAGGTTTATTCACAATATGTACAGTAATAATTTAAGTTACTCAGCTCTGGTAGATGTTTACTTCCCTGATCGCAGGAGCGATCCTTAAAAATGAAATGACTGACTCGTGGCCCGCGCCACTCAGCGAGCCTCCCGCACACAGCAGACAGCTCCGGCGACCTCGGTCACCCGTGGATATAGTCCACAACGGCGTCCCAACACATGGGTTGCCGCACGAGCCTAGCTCGGCTCCGCACCGCCCTGGGCGCAAGTTTTGTGCGTTCGCACGAGGGTTCCCACTCAGCTCAACAAACCCCGCCCCCGCGCTCTGCGTTCGCTCTTATATAGCTACCACCCACGTGACCTGAAACGTCACTGGGTTTTGCACACGGCCCGCGCTAGTCGCTTTGCCTGGCATTTTTGGACATCCATTTCCATGGATTCCAAGAATTTGTCACGCGGCACGCGGCAAAAATGCGCTGTCCCGCATTTTGGGCATCCCTTTGCCTAGCTCTTAGGATTTCTCAGAATACCTCGGCGTGTCACATCCTGCCTGGCCCCTGGCGTCTAATCCTTTGCCGCCGCACCATTGTAGCGCCCCGGCGGTTTCTAGCTGTAGCACTACAATACGTTACACTAGTTTGATCCGCCAACCCTCTTCCTTTACTCGGGTATGGGACCGGCAAAAGCTACAGTTAGGCTACTCGATCCACCCAACCTTTGCTCCAGGTGGAGTTTCTTTCAGTCCTGTTCGATCGAGAGCAGATAATAGTAAGCTCGTCAGAATGACAAGAGATTTAAGACCCTCAGGTAAGAGAGATCCAGGAAGACCGAAGAAAAGATGGATCTGGGCATCGACATCTCCCGACACATCATGAAGGTGCTGTGTGAAGAATAACAGGTCCCCCTACATAGAAGAAGAAGAAGTAATGGCAGTATTATGTTCTATCTGTTTTTCATTACTTCTATTTTGACATAGAGTATGAAAATTTGCACTTAAAAGTAATTTATGATAACAGTTTCATATTTTCAGTCTGTTATTCTTAATTTGTATTTTTAAAATTTGTATTCATATTATCTTATGTATTCTGCACATTGCATACGTAGACCTACACAATGTAAACATTTATAATTCTAAGAGCAGTTTGCAGTGCGCAAGCTGCAAACACTGTGCAATTGTAAGTCATAGCAAATATTTTTATTGAATAGGTAAATTGCCAAATTAAAGGTGCTTGAAACAAAAATAAGATCAAAAGTTGAATTTCTATGTCAGAATGATTCCATATTACCTACCAAAGGTGTTTGTTCACAGATTCGTCTTGCACTTTGAAATTCACTCATTAAAAACACTACTTATACAGATGTGTTACAAAACACTTTCCCGGGAGACGCGGATCGAATTGTTTCTGAGAATTGATATTGAATAATGAGTGTTCCAGGAATTTCCCTTTGATTTAGCCTCGGCGTTCACCCAATATTAACTTAACGTTACTCACATGTTGTGACCAAACGGAAAAAAGCCGTTATGATTGGCTGACGTCTTTAAGGATTTAACAGTCCGCCTTCCGTTATAAACAATCCAAAGAAGAGTTGGAGTTAAAATACTGAATGAGTTCACTTATCTCAAGAAGTCCATTTCACCTTTAGTTTTTCTTATAACAAAACTATACTACAAAAAGCATTGAACGACACAAGGCCGATAACACGCATAAAAAACTCGGTTGGTTAAAAACCTCAACTATCGCTTCGGTTTACGAACTTCAACCGCATCTATTATAATTGCTCTTTTGAAGCCTAGTGACGTTAACAAGTATTTCCAAGCGTGATTTCATTCGTGTGATTCGTCTTCATGGCCAGACTGCCTGCCCAAACGCATGTTCCCAGAACGTCGGCAAGAGCGCTCATGCTCTGCGAGGTCGCCACCCGAAATACACGTGTCCCGCTGGATAATATTACCCTGAGCGTCTCTCACTGGCACCTGCGTGCACCCTACCCGTAGTAGGAGCCCTCTCTAGCATTTCCTAGAACTAGAATAGGTTCCAGCAGAAGTAACTACGTTATAGCAGCTACGCACGGGAAAAGGCTGGCGAACGGACATCCAACAACAGGCATAAATTAAGTTTTCGAATAATATTTTTGTTTACATCACAACAAAAAACATAATACTAATTAAAATTATTTTCAAAGGAATTTAGAATATGTTTGTAAACATAGTATACATGAAATATTTTTGTACAATGCGCGCATTGCCCATTACGGAGCTTTGGAAAGCTCACGTAATATTCGCTCAGTTGTTTTAGAATCAAAGAAAAACTTAGATGGTTTACCGAGAAGAAAAAATGAGAGACGTATAAAGAACAAGACGTAGTTTATAAACATCGGAACTCTGCTGTAATGGCAGTAATAGTGTAAGAGGTGCATCAAGTGCAACAAGGAGAAACAGCGAACAGCGTTATGATTCGCATTGGCGACGGCAATGCGATTGATAATGAATAATAAATAAAAATTCAATATTATAAAAAGTTTCTCCAAAAAATAGTGCGTCATGATGACTCACGAGATTTCGAGAAAGGTTCCCTTTAGGTATAATAGATTTAATCACATTCCCATCTACCGCTATTAATGTATTGAGAGCTCTGTAACCTGAGACAGGCCAACCTGTTCGTGGAATACGACGTACTCGTTAATCCGTACGTACTTGTTAATTGGAAACTCGCAAATAATATTTCCAAGAAAAAGCACCGGGTATTTCCCCGCCAATGAAAAAATAGACTCCTCTCTCTGAGCCACATCCAAGTAGACGAAAGTGAGGTGGGGTTCTAGAGAAGTGTTTACAAATATCAGAGACGCTGATGGCTTCTGAGGAAGTGGAAGAGCACCGTTTTGGCGACGCACACACCCAGATGATGTTTGTCTCTTTTCTTAAAGTTCATTGCCTCGTGGCCCAATCCCAGTTAAAGATAGCTATAGCTGAACAATGCGTGGCGAAAACATAAAGAATATTGTGTAGATGAAATTCCAACATGAGATCAAAGTAAATGAAATATTTTCGCTGAATTTAGTTTTTAATAATTTAATTTTAATTGGATAGATATTTATGGTGTTGGTTCAAGTTGATTTTTATTTTACACTGATAGAAAGTGGTATCTATGCAGGAAATTCTAATCGAAAGACAAAATTTCACGATGAAACTTCTTTTTTCGAGTGTATATTTATTTGGACAGTCATTCTGTTGTATTATTTTAAGAATATATTTAATTATGTTAACTTTTCGTACTTTATAATAAAATAAAAATGTTATTGCATTTTTCGCACCATTCTAAGAAAGTTCTGAAGATGAATTCTAAAAGAGAAAGCTATTGTGTGGAATGATTAACACCGATGACGAGCGTCGCCGTGAGGAGGAAGGGGCACGTCCCCCATCCCCTCGAAAATTAGAACATCGTTATTTTTATTATTTCATTCTTTTATTACGTTAAGTACTTATTAACTACAGTAGATGTTCCTATCAGCATGATTTCGAGATGGCGTGTAATAACGCTGCCAATGTGATCGAAGCTTTAAACTCTGAAAAGAATCAGCAGGAGACAAAAATATTGAACCATGGTAAGGTAACCAACTCAGTAAGATTTTCTGGATCTTTTGAATGTAGACAAGTTACCAGGAAGATTTATTGCAGCAAGTGACGGTCATAGGACGATCATTAATCCAACCAGCAATACAAATTTGGGAGCATGTGTTATAGGTCAACGTAATTTAGTATTGCTTATTTTAATTTAAATGTGACTGTTTTGCTGTTCAATTTAATATTCTATGAATATAATATTGAAAATAATATTAAAGTTTATCGTCAGAGCAGATTTAAAATCTTCATTTATGAGTCGGGGCGGGGCGGGGCAAGGGCGGCGTGGGGAGGGGAGGGAAGTGAAGGTGACGGGGGGAGGGGCGGGGCGGGTGTCACGGCAGATACGTTCTCGTATTATTTCTAACTGCTCTGCTGAATTATACTACTACTACATAAACATGCAAAAGTGATTTCCATCAGCAAAAAATATTTTTCTGGATACACCACGTGTTACAGGACGTAATTTTCTACATATAGGTACTGAATTTATCCACTTTTTCGTTACTAGGGCCCGACAATAAGAGTTTTTCTGTCGGAAATTCGCCGTATTCCCGCGCACGATTACAATATTTCCTCTTCTTACGAAATTAGTGCGAGAAAGTGAAACCCATATCATGTGCTGCCAATACAGTGTTCTATAAAATCTTGTAACTTCCAAAAATGCTTGTATCGCCACAACCATTTTCAACCCATGCTATAAGTGAATAAAGAAATCAGTCACAGGAATGCGTCTGAAATGTGAGTCGTTGAGCGACACCGACTGCGCACGGCACAAATTTTAGCCAATTGTAGTGAAGTAGTTAAGTAGTTCGAACCACGACTCTTAAAATAGAGATTTCCAATTTTAATGTTTTACCATGTTCGATGACCATTCAATAAGTAACGAGACAAATCGCTGCAGCTCAAAAACGATTTATTTAATGAACACAATACTTTGTCTACTTTTCAATAGGGTTCAACAACTCATAGATTTGTCCCATCGTTCTTCTAATTTGCGTATGCCTCTAGCATAAAATTCCTTCGGTTGATCTCGAAGCCACTTTTGCACCGCAACTTCATTTGATGAAAAATGTTTTCCACGTATAGCCTCTTTCAGGCGTCCAACAGGCGGAAGTTCGATGGGGCGATATCGGGGTTGCAGGGAGGGATGTGGAAGGATCTTCCATCCCATTTTTGGAAGTGCTCCTTGTGTTATGCGTGCCGTATGTGGGCGCGCATTGTCATGAAGTAAAATTACGGCTTCTGTCAAAAATCCACGTTTCGATCGAGCATATTATTATAATATTGGGCGTTGATAGTTCGTTGATCTTCGAGATAATCGCAATCAATAGGCCCTTGTCAGTCCCAGAGTATTGTAAGCATGACTTTTCCTTCAGATGCCTGACTCTTGAATTTCTACCGAGTGGAAGAATTTGCATGTTTCCATTGCTTCGTCGCTTGGATTCAGGCTCATAATAATGGATCCATGTTTCATCACACATTATTATTCTTCTGAAAAATTCTTTTTCAATTAAACAACATTCTTTCAATTGCTGACTGATACGAAGTCTAATTTCTTTGTGAGTATTCGTAAGTTGTCTGGATACCAGTCTCGCACAGGTTTTGTGACGACGGGGGCGGGGGGGACGCCGCAAAGAAGTAACCAGCTGATGGGGAGTAGGACGCGAAGCTGGCGATAATTCGCTTCCTAGTCGCCTCGGGTGTGGTCGGACACAGCTCGCACCGGAAGGCGGACGGTGACTGCGCTGCACTGGATGTCCAATTGCGCACAATCTTTTTTCTGTAACAAGAACAAAACACAGTTTCTGGTTGGTAATTTGCTTCACAATCCAGATCTAATTTCAGAATTTCTGTATCGAACTCAGTTTCCATGTGATATCGTTTTTGTAAATGCGTATGTCTCCTTACGTATTGTATTTCGCAAAATGACGCGCTTTAATAACAACAGACGCAAATATATACAGTAAAAAATACAACATAAGTGTTAAGAAAAGTGAAGAAAAATACACAAAAATATTTTCTTCCCGATTTCTCGCGATACTTTGCCTCGTGTACTTCTCTTCGTAAGATCGAACATTGCGGTTCTCCGATTGCCTTAATGACGCCTCAGCGTTTGAGAAATGCCTGGTGCAACCGTTCGCCATGTTCATCCCTAATGGCGTCGAGGTTATCTGGCAAGAAGTCGAAATTAACATTCAAAAATGTAGTTTAAATGACATGTTACATCCCTTACGGCGGTATGATCTCAATAGTTCATGAACTATTTCACGATAATTCTCTGCCTTATAGTTGCCTGGAAAGTCTTTACAAACACTTGTGAAAAACTGCCAAATCTTTTTTAAACGTTTTTCAACAAATTAACGAAATGTTCATCAGCCATTAATTTTCTAATTTGCAGTCTAACAAATAATCCTCCTTTATTTTGGCTTCAATGACCCTTGGGAACTTCTCTCTATAATACGTGAATCCACGTGATGTTCACAAGATCGTTGAGGTCCCCTTCAGACAAAAAAATGTCGTTCATTTCAGTCACAGGAGACTTGAAATGTTGGGTCAGTGTAGACATCTACTTCTCTGTCTTCTGAAAGCTTATCACTGTAGCATTCATCTTCACTTACTGTCACATTTTCAGGAAGTAGTGGTCCGGCAATTCTTCAATGTGATATGCAGGTCTTCTTCTTCTTCTTCTTCTTCTTCTTATTATTATTATTATTATCATTATTATTATTATTATTATTATTATTATTATTATTATTATTATTATTATTAGCTCATTACAATCCCAATTCAGGGCAAGGGCCTCCTGGCTTTCCAGTGATTTTACTTATTACTAGATTGCTGAAATAAAAAAATTCTGAAATAATTGAATTACTAAAATTACAAGATAGTTGGTTGAAATACAAATACAAACAAACAAAAATACTGAAATTGTGTCATTATCAAACTTTTCACGATCTAACTAAAACTTTTCTAAATTCAACTTAGTAATGAACACTTCTTTATATTTTTTCTTACCTACTAGTGAAAACCCGTCAAAATTTGACGGTGAGATCTGAGATAAATGTAAAATACTGTGACCAGACTAATGTTCACAATACGTTGCATTGTTTGGATCTTCAGAGTATAACGAAGATGTTCTGTAATGTGAGTTCCCAAAATTTTGAACACGTATGGCCCATGGGTGGCAATGGGTGGCAATGCAATATCGGTGCCAAATTGCACAAAAGAAAGAGCACTATTATACTGACGGATATTATTTCTAAAGTTTTTTGATGTGTCATCATGTCCTATATACAATTTTTATTTCTTCTGGCATATCGCCTGAAGGTAAACTCATTTTCCCATTTAAGCAACACAGAGTAAATCGTTTGCAGAATTTTTCTCACATGCGAAGTGCAAAGCAGAACAAAACTGACATTTCATAGGCAACGACCCAGCAGAAAACGAAATGACCTCACTATCACGACACTTACGCTGACTTTCTCTTTCCCTGCGTCCAGTTAATGTACGTTTGCGTCTTTTGGGACGCGTGGGCAACGATTCGGAATTCGACATAACCTGTGAACAACTTCACTACTTCAGTACAACCGAGCAAAACACACTGTCCAAATGTTCTCTACAAAATTCACCACAAAAGCAAATACATGCAAACTGTCAACGCCACAATGCAATAATTACCCTGAAACAAAACCTTGATGAATTGTAAACAAATCTCAACAATCAAAACAAAACATCAAACAGCGCCACCATGAAGTGGCGCTGTCGACTCATATATCGACTCATATATGTCGATTTTGAAACAGCCACCCTTTGGAAGAAAACAATTGACTATTGATAAGCGTACTATTAAAGAAATATTTAATTAATTAATTTACACACTAAATGTTGGTGAATCAACACAAACAATATCTGATAACACATCTAGGGATCACATTCTTTCATTTAAAGGAAAAAATACTACAATCGGTTCAGTAGAAACTCTAAACGAAGCCATGGCAAAATACCTTATTTTTTTAAATATATAGATATTTGGGTTCACCTAGTGGAAAGTGATCTCTACGATTACCTGCATGTGGCTAGCTTCGTTCATTCGTTGCCAGCTACCTCCTTGAAGCTGTCTTCCCATTTTTTGCGATACCTCTCAGGATGACGCCAGCCTGTTCGTGGTTCCCATATGCATATGACCACCGATGATCCTGCTATCTGATGACATGGCTGCTCCATTTCGATATTAGCACAGCTACTTGTCTGTTGCATCTTTTATCTTGGTCTTGTTTATTTCCGTACAGGTCTTTTAGCTGTTGGTAAATTATGATATTGCACAATTTTCATCGTTTTTTAGGTATTTCCGCATATTTCTATCAGATGTAAATAACAGTGTTGTGTGATCGTTGGTTCCCTCCAAATTATGGGAACAGCAAAGGGCAGGTGTTGTGAATCTATTAACCAGCGTATAAGGAGTGTAACATACGACAGCAGCATATATTGGGGGATTTTTTGTTCTAGTCGCCAACTTTCACCCGAAATAAAGTTCTTAACACTTCTTTATCAGAGGATTAAGGTTCCATTTTAAGATTTCAAAGTAAATTATCCACAATATAACAGAATTGGACTATTTACACAGTTACGAGACATTTCTTCTTCTGAATTAATACAAAGCATAAACATTCACGAACATAAATGAACACGAACAACAAACAGGCACAGCCAAGCCATTTTCCACGCTATCAGATCTCTGAATGCTGGGACGCAACTGGCAAGAAACAAAACGCGATTCTATCTGCTCGAGCATGATTTACCAACAATGTAGTCAAATCTTTCATTTTCTAGAAGTAAATTTTCTGAATTTAGTGTCATGTATAAGAATGCTTTTACACATTTTGATTGTTCCTAAACAATTACATCGGCAGAATAATTAAATTAAGCTACAGCAAACTAACCAATACGCAGCATTTCTAAGCGCTTCTGTTGATAGGGAGCAGCGTGTCACAAGAAAACTGAGCCCGATAGGCAAAAACTGATTTCAGGTTCGAACTCAGTGTCCAAGTCTTTGCCAAGAACACCATTCACATTCTTTGTTACAAAAACGCTGTTGATCTGTGTTGGCGAGGCGCCGGGGTGGAGGGCGCGGAGAGCAGTGAGCGTGTGGCGAACTGGAGGTGGAGAAAAACCTCAGAGCTTTTACATTCGACGTGTAAAATATTGTAATTAGTAAACTGTTGTACATAGAGCTCGTGTCTGTGAGTCATTATCTAGTCGTCACGACGCCACGAGACCTGTGCGGAAATATCAGTGGATGTAACAAAGTGACAGCGTGGCTCTTCCGCCGTGCAACCGTGCTAGCGTATTTGACAATGCCGGCAGCTCGCCAGGGGCGACGAGTCGGCGTTGATGCGCCGCGGGGCCCTGCCACTCGCCAGCGAAGCAGCGCCAGCGCAGCGGAGCAAGCACTTCCGCCGGACGCCGCCTCCAGGTGATGGCTGGGAAGCGCGCTCGCTCGCACAAACCAACAAAAGAAGGCGAGCTCGCGCGCTCCACGACAGAAACTGATACTGTTACGATCTTCTGCAAGGTCGGAGGCCGCATATCTGCAGAAGAATGCCCATGCTGTGGGTAACAATGTTCAAATCTCCATGACGAAGTAAAATAGACCACAGAATCATCAGAATAATATTAATAAATTAATCATTAGAATAATATCAACAGAATAATATTAATACATTAAAGTTCTATTATCGAAAGTTTTTCATGTGACCGGGATCTTTTAGGTTTCGAGTCCCTATGTTGACGGATTGTCGATGCTCGCTCCATAGCAGAATCGTCCATTTTCTATAGGAAAATTCTAGTGACCGACTGCTCTCACCGGTAGTTTTCCGCGGTTTCTCCGAACGTTCTTTAAGTAAATGCCGGAGCAATACATTAACGAAATAGTCTCGGCCCGCGCGTGATCTTTCCTTCCTCCACCTTGGCCCCTCTTCGACACACACCTAAACTTGTGTTAGGACACCAGTCTGGAGCTTAGTTTCTCGCGGCGGGGTGGTGTCCCGCTGATGGGGATACATGAAGGGGGGAAACCGCCAGCCTCGCCTAGAGTAGCGCTGTATACAGGTATCACGTTGCTGCGAGTCATAGAAACGCCACCTCCCAGAATGTAACACGAAACTACAACAGTTGGCATGACCGGAGATACGAAATATTATATTTTTATTCATTGATTAGTGATTCCGGGCGCGTCAACGGCTATGCTAATTAGTCCCGTAAGTGTAGTGCATGTTTTCCTCGGGGTTGACCTTCCTTCTCTGGATGGTGAGATTCGGCGCCAACCCTCCGTCGGCTAGCGGGGTTTTCCCCAACCAGGCATCTCCCACCAACGAGGCACCACCCAACCGGGACAAGCTCCAAGCTCCTGACTGGTCTCTCGACATGTGTTAGAGCAGTGCAGTAAGTGTATGTGAGCGGTGAGGATAGGACAAGGAAGACGGAGAGATTTCGCTTTTGTTAGGGTACTGCTCTGGGATTGATCGGAAAACCACGGAAAAATACCGATCAGAGCAGCTCGCCGCTTGAATTCTCATCCAAACACTGTCGGGACTCAAACCTAGAACTTCCGGTCAGAGGCTCTGCAGTGACATCAGTTGATGCCTTTAGCCAGCTCTGTCACTATGAAATGTTCTAAACAACAATATGATCGAAGAAATGGAACGAACTTCAATTCATTTAAATTTAAATTTGTTGTTGTGCGATTTGATATGGCTGAATAAAGTGTGATTGAAGGCATCATTCAGCCATATAAAATCTCTCAACAAAAAAAATATATAAATGAACCGAAAACAATATATAAATCAGATTCATTCAGTTTATTGTCCGAGTGGAACCCGGAATCAAACCAAAAGTTCCGATTGATTGATTATTAGTGCTTTCGGGCGCTTCAATTAGTAGGATCATTAGCCCTTTAAGTGTAGAGCATGTTTTTCTCACGAGGTGGCGGTGGGCTTCCCCAGCTGGATAGTGAGATCCGATGCCGACCTACCGTCGGCTAGTGGGGTTTTCCCCAACCAGGTATATCACACCAGCAGGGCACCGCCCCAGCCGGGACAAGCTCTAAGCTCCCGACGGGCATGTTAGCGTAAGTGTGTGTGTGTGTGTGTGTGTGTGTAAGGGGAAAGGATAGGAGAAGGAAGAGGTAGGAATGATCGTGCGCGGTCCGTGGCCCGTTTGTTAGAGTACTGCTCCGGCATGCGCTTGGTGATGATGGGAGAAACCACGGAAAACTACCGGTTATAGCAGCCGGCCACTAGAATTCCCCTCCAGACAGCAACTGAATTCCACCTAGCTGACAAGCTATTGTCGTAAATCCTGCCGCCTTCGAGACTCGAACCTAGGACCTCCAGGTCAGAGACATCATTTGATGCCCTGAGCCATCTCTCCCGATCAAAAGTCCCGACACAATGGAAAAATTGTGAAAGGTATAATCACTCTAAGGCTAACTGTCAAATGCAACCAAGATGCGCCAAATGCATAGAATCGCATCACTGTCCTAAATGGACCAAATTAAAAGCCCCCCCCACACACACACACATATATAAACTGTGGAGGCAACCATACAGCCAACTAGCAAGGATGCGATGTCTTCAATGACGCAACTTGGCTTCGAAAACAACGTACAATTTTCTCAACAATCACACAACTTTCCTGATTTCACTCAGATAATAAACTCTACAGTTTCACAAATAATTAAAATCATCACAGCACAAATAGAAAAACAAATACTAGAAATAGTTAAAAATATTCTATTATGACTAAACCAAAATGACAACTAAAACAAATGTAAATAAAATTCTTAACTGGAATGCTAACGGTATTAAAAGACAAAAACTAACCTTCTAAATATTCTTAAAACAACCTGAAGCTGACATAGCATGCATAACAGTAACTCATTAAATGCATAACGGAAACTCCTAAATCGCAAGTTCTGCCTACCAGGATATGAAATATACCCTAACGACAGGCCTCTGAAAAAGCTGCAGGTGGCGCCGCCCTAATAATAATAATAATAATAATAATAATAATAATAATAATAATAATAATAATAATAATAAAACCAAGCACGAACCAATTTATAGCCCGAACACACAAGATCTGGAAAAGCTGGCCATAAAAACAAGTATCTTTAACAAGATACACATTATCAGTGTATGCAAATCCCCAAAACAAAACATTTTCTATATAAATCTTTTCAAGAAAAATTTAATTCTAAAAGTAACAGTCTAACCACATTAAAAGAAGAGAGTAAACAAACTATATGGGGATGTAACATATTGACTTTCAATGTACTTCAACTCGCTACATCAAATAACCTTCAAATAATAGCACCTTGGGAAACAAGTCATTATCCAAATAATAGCAACACAATGCCTGACGTACTTGACATTGCAATAACAAAAAATTCCAGCCAAACAACTAAACAATTAGTATTACCAGAACTCGATTCTCGTCATAACCCTGTCATCTTAATACTTCAGTCATCAAACACAAAACTAATTAACACCACACCAGAAATCAAGTATATTGGAAAATTTAACTGGAATAAATTCAGAGATCAAATGGACATCAATCGTATTTTCCCCAAAAACATTAAAACACCAATAGACTTGGATAAACAAAAGATAAAGAGATGTTCATTTTTTAAAAAGTAATTACATTGATTAACTGAAATATGTATTTTTTGAAAAAATTTCTTTACAGAGGAATTAAGTACACATTTCAAAAATTAAATGAATATTTAATTTTATTATTAAGTATTTTTATATTAAGTACATTCGGAGCAACAGTTGATCATATATTTCGAAGAATCCTTAAATTTCCAATTTTAATATAGGCATAACTACAGAAATAATCAATTTCCAGGAAAAAAATCTTGTCTTTTTTTAATGTCCAGATTTAAGAAAAAATATCGTTCATTTAAAAAAACGTCGTGTACACTATTGTGCGATTTGACGTGAAATGGGTCAAATACTACAACTATTACAACCATACAACGTGAATTGATTGAATTGAAATGAATTACAACCAACAAATTGAATCAAATTTTAATCTAACTATCTCTTGAAATGAACATCACCTAACGAATGTGAATGGTTTTAGCCATGAGGATGATTATTCCTAATGTAAAGTACTCGTGTATCATCAGTCTTCAAAGGCAACAATGCGGAGCAAGTAGAAATGAAAGCAGAACCGCCAAGTGTGAACAACTCTCTCGTGATTTCGATTCCCGTTGGCGTGTGCAGCCTCCGTTCGTAGAACAATGAGCGGTGCAGCTGCAAGAGCGAGGCGGCGGCGGCAGTCAGTGGCCGCCCGCGCTAATTCGGGCGGCGCGCGCTCTATTTGGGGCCGGGCGCGCGGCGGGAGCCTCCGCACTCGCGGCCCAGCTCTTCCTTCTCTCCAATAAACGTCGGCGCGTGTGGGCTCAAAATACTGTCATTAATAGGGACAGGTCTCATTTTTGTTTTAGAGTTTCACTGCATTTTCAATCAAATTTTTGGGTTTTGTTTTCAAAGGTGGATTTTTTCAAAAGAAGGTATTATTAAAACATAAAAACAATAAGGTATTTAAGTAAAACAATTTCTAGGTAAAATTAATAAAATATTTTAGTGGCGCCATCATTTCATGCAGTTCCTCAATGCGTCAATGCAAGACTTCAATGCGTCGCGCACGCTCTCTACACAGGCTTATGCATTTTGTGGCAGTCCATTGTTGTGATGCCATTTGGCGCATCTCCGTTTTAGTGAGCAGTGAAAAATTTGGAGATTTATCATGACTTTTCGGTAACCACCTATCTGATTTGAATATGGTTTGCTTGTAGATAAGGATTTGCAATGTGGCGGAGGACCAAAACCGTTGTTAGGATATTTAGCTTATTGCATAAAATTGAACTTGCATTGATTAAGTATTTCAGGAACTTAGAGGGGTTCACTTAACCAATAACGAGGTACAAAAATTGGAATATGTAAAATTATAAAAAATAAACAAAAATAAAATAATTATCAATTAAATGTATATCCTTCAAATGGAAAATATTGCAATTTCTATTAGAAACATGTTAATGTAGTTACATCAACAAAATACGATACGCTTAAGCAGTTATAAAAAGAAATATCAATTCATTCTGGCAAAATTTGACAATTAGCAAAGTATATCATCTTCAAGAATGTATATAAAACTGAATAATTCTCACAGGAAAATTGTAATATTTAATGTAGGACTTCTTGCAGAAAAATTATGATATTCAACATAAAATATTCTGTTAAATTATATAGAAACTGAATCAACTTATCACCTTTGAAAATATGTAAAAACTGAATAATACTTATTACAAGCAAATTGTGATATTTAACATAGTATATCATCTTTGAAAATGTATAGAAACTAAATGATAATTGAATTGGTTCACACGATTTTCAAAAGAGCAAATGAAGGTCAACAAATAAATTTTCAACCCAACTAAATTTCTGTACAATTGAAGAAATCATTAACGAAAATTATTGCAAACACTTACACTATTAGATGTGTTGATAGGTCTTTTTTTGTTCCAAGAGCCACAACAATATCCCCATGTAGCTTTTAATACAAAAACACAAAATATTCTATTCTTCAAAAGTAGTTAATAATAAGCGCGTTGTAATACATTCAGAATTATATTGTTTATAAAGTTGAAATTATTGATCACAATTGTATTAGATTCGTTAATGGAGATAGATGGCTCGCTCGTGGCACATAGCGAAGTCGCCAATGAGGTTCGGGTTCGTTTCCCGTCGAATCTCGTGTGAAATTTGTTCCAACAAAACGAGTTTGGCTGCTTCACATGGGCTAGTCCAACTCCTGTGAAGTGTCCTAAACCCTACCCCTATACTTATTCCTTCCCAATTCTGATCGCTGGTTAGTGACGCAACAGCGCGTAGCAGGAGGCGCGTACGCGGAGATGCTACCTGGCGGTCCTCTTGATAACTGACTGCGATGTGACGTGACATGACTTAAAAGTAATGGAGGATTACTCCCCAGCGCAAAGCGCTCAACGCCCGTGATGGGGCTTGGAGACGCGTCGCGTCAAAATTATAGACGCAACAAATTTTTTAAAAAAATTAAAGTCAAATCGTACGTGAATGCAAAACGAACTTGTTCACATCTTCATGGTTTTTAAATCAAACACAATTTCTTAATATTTGAATAAATCACTAAGACGGATTCTAACAAAAGCTTACACTTTGTTGGAAAAGCTGATGAGATCGCCTTTTGTTTTAACAAGCACAGTCATATACTCACGTGGTATTTAATTATGAATACACACAATATACTGTTCTTGAAAGTAATAATTAACAAACATGTTATAATACATATATGATTACATATCATCAATTGATAATTACATATAATTACATTGATCTAGTACAATAATTGCACTAGATCTGTTCTATGGAAATAGATTACAACACAAATCGAACGTGAATGCGAACTGTAGTTTTCATATCTCCACGATTCGCCATGCGTGGGTTATATAGATGCTCTCTGCCCTGAAGGGCAGGAGATGCCAACCGTTGGAAAGTTAAGCGGGCCAACCCTGCGCGAGTGACAATAGAAATGGACGGATTTTAAGGAAACATAACAATATTCTTTGTTGAGAATTTCAATCAACTGACTTTTGCTGGTGATCACATGCTTGGCGATCGCACGTTTGGTGAGTTCCCGCATGTCTTTTTAGGGTTTATGTCTGGTGAGTTCCCCGGTCAGGACAAAACTATAATATTTTTTTCTGCCAGGAATGCAGTAATACTCCTGGCTGGTCTACTCACGGTCCCTTCTGCGATGTATTGGCGCCCTATATACCCTTCACTGAGATCATAAGCCACCCAACGACACTGATTGTTTAACCACTAGGGAGTGTAGATGAAACTGTTCCCAAGGGTGTTCCCATATTCTCTTCGGCTAACAGTCTCTGGTCTCTCCTTTTAGAAACAGTTACTCTCTCGGTGTTTATCTTCGTGGTCAGAAGGGTAACATTGCTTTTACAATTTTTGAGGCAGATATCCCTTATTCTACAGTCGATACGAAGACTGGTGATTCTTTTCGTACAACATTTACCCACACGGCCTGCTTCCAAGAGTTTGTTCTGATCAATTTTTAATTTTTATTTTGTTTTACGACAGTTTTCAAAACACCTGAAATCTGGCCGTCCGACTGTTGACTGGCCGTCCACATGACTAACCGACGATCCGACCGGGTCCGACCGACCGGCGGTCCGACCGACCGACCGGCGGTCCGACCGACCGGCGGTCCGATCGACAGACGGTCCGATCGACCGACGGTCCGATCGACTGACGGTCCGATCGACTGACGGTCCGATCGACTGACGGTCCGACCGACCGACGGTCCGACCGACCGACGGTCCGACCGACCGACGGTCCGACCGACCGACGGTCCGACCGACCGACGGTCCGACCGACCGACGGTCCGACTGACCGACGGTCCGACTGACCGACGGTCCGACTGACCGACGGTCCGACTGACCGACGGTCCGACTGACCGACGGTCCGACTGACCGACGGTCCGACGGAGTGACCGACTGTCTGACCGAGCCACTGACTGACTGACTGTGTGATCGATCGACCGACCGACCGGCTGACTGACCGTCTGATCGATCGCCGGACCGTCTGACTGATCGGACGAGCGATTGACCGAATGATGCCGGAGGTGAATACGTTTAGCAAACTATCAATCGTGTGTATATCCGCACGTCCGTCCATCCGACGAACTAAGCGATGGACATATGGGCCCACAAGTACCGTTCAATTTATCACTGGACATTTCCAATAATCTTTCTGAGGAAACATGTCAGAAAGCATGAAAATCATGAAATGTATTTATGAACTGAGCAGATTTATTTTTTACTAGTGAGTATCACTATTATTTTATTATTTCATTGCACTCTCGTGTACATTAATAAGTCATACGCGTTTGAAGTATTAACGGAAATAACAGTATATATTTTAAAATATATACAGTCCTTACTTCATTTCTTGAAGGTTACAGTATACTTACTACTGGGTGTAATTAAATTGTAGTATAATTTGTACAGGAAAGGAAATATAATGGAATTTAATTATTAAAATGCTAAGAAAACTTGCTAAGAAAAAATGCTAAGAGAAATTAAAGATTTCCATACGGGCGCATGTCGAATATTTAAATGATACCACTGTGTCCGTCCACTTTCAGTAGTGTCAATTTTCCACGTTGCAAGCTAATCGGCACGCAGAAATTGCAGTATTTCATTTTATATTTTCTTACTGTATGCGAGTGTGTTCTCTCCTTAGTTAGTGCGTGAATATATGCAAGCAATACAAATTTACTTACCTGCGCCTTCGGATGTGTTTCTTAGAAGTGTAAGAATGAAAAATATATATTTAAGTATATAGGATTATATCCCTATACAGTATTGTAGTAACTCCTCGAGTATGCAGATATGCGTATGTGCGATTTATGTCACTCACAGTTAGTGCACTTCCCGTGCACCAATTGAGACATGAGATGTCATTCGACGCATCTCCGTTTCCTGATGGGGAACAGATAATTTGTTTTCAGATCCGGTCAGAACATTCAAAGAAATTTTTAAAAAGGTGTTTTTGCGTGTTTTGTCGCTGCGATCTTAGTGAGTAAGTCGAGAATTAAACCAACGCCACCTAAATAGATCTATGTAGGTGGCGTTGATTAGAGTCCAATACCCAAAGGCATTTTTCGCTCAATGACAATTTTCTTTCACGACGTTGGCAGCACTGTTATTGACATCTTTAAGTGACCAAGTGAGTTAATTTCAATAAAAGAGTGAATCGCACGCCATATTTCATTTTAAGTCATTCAAAAGGGCCTATTACCATATTTTTTTAAATAAATTTGAAAAAACCAATGAACAGTACTGCCTTGGAACTTATTAAATTTGAAGAATTTCACGTGAATTCCGAGAAAACAAAACTTCTAACTTTTACGTTAAGTGTACAAATACCGATTTTCAAATGAATGTGACCCAGAACTCATTCTTATTAAGCTTAACTTCCACGTTATTCACATAAACACACAAAATAGTCAGCTTTTCATGGTTTATTAGATTCACATACGAAACGATTAATAGAGCAATTGTATAAGTGGAAGTAAACACAAATTAGACAGTTTCTGGAATCTCTTCAAAAACTAGAGGAGAAAAATATGCAAGTGTTAATCAAATCCAGGGAAGAATAAAATGTAGTTGAAGAAGATTTCGCGACAAAATTTTGTCAAACCTTCTTATCTAATATGTAATATAATTGATTTAGTCCGTTGGATTTGACAGGAAGGTACGGCGTTAGGGATTTCAGTGATAGTGTAAAGAGGAGAAAAGTCCAGAAGAACAGCTTGACCTCCTGAAATGTAACCGAATTTGGTCAGTGACGATAGCGTAGTGGTGTTTAATTAGAGTGCGAAAATGGCAATAAGGACTTGTGTTATCTACAGTTAATTACTTTAATCAAATCACTGATTAGAGTTTTCAATTTCCTAAAATCGTTAATTTGTTTTAGATATGTGGGTACTGAGTTCCATATTCTAATTACAGTGTCGGCAAATGACTCACTGTAGGATACCGTATTTAGCCGAGGTATACGTAATAATCGCGAGGAACGTGCTCGTCCAAGCGTCAGCATTTTAAAGTTGTGCGAGAAGTGCGTTTGATAGCTAGTATACAAAATTGTATGATGATCATATTTCCTATGATCGTGTATGTATGTATTCGTAAGTTCCTCACATCGCTGCTCCAGGGAACTGGAGTGTTGGTATCATATGCCCTGTATTCAACACCAAACAACATACGATCAATAAAAATATGCTGACTTCGCAAGTGGACTTATGTAAATGGCCAGTCTACTAATGTAAATAGATCTACTTTACGAAACACCAAAAATGTCCTCAGTGAAAAGTTGCTTTAACAAAAACTAAATATACCGAACAAAAGAATCTCACTTGAATGGACTTGTTTCTAACTGCTATTTCAGAAAGTGTCAAATGAAATGAAATAACATGTAAATATTCTAAACAAAGAGTAGATTAAGTTTATATAAATACCTATATGCACTAACTTATTGAATGTATTCATTGAAAAGATATTGAAAGAAAATAGAATATCAGTACAGAAGCAACGTCGATCCATAAATTTCCTTCGTCAAAATCAAAGTACTGAGCACTTTTTCACACGCAATTTTGAGATTTATAAATGATTTATATGTATAATAGGTGCTAATTCTCTGGAAGGTTAAACTTGAATTGTTGGAATGTTAAGTTTTAGAGACTCCGTTCTTAATTATAGGGTGTACATTTTGAAGTGTCAACTGGCGTTGGAGAAATCTCTCTCGACCGACCACACTTTGCTACTCGGGAGTCCTTGCTTACTGATACTTTTTGGTCATTCTTTTCTTAATTTGTTGCGCCTTCATCATGAAGCAACGCATCTCATAACCCTCATTGGGCGTTGAGCGCGTAGGAGCTCCGTTGCTTTTTAAGGTCATTGTCTTTGGAATTAATCCTTCATAACGTAGTTCGTAAGTCAAGAGAACCGGCAGGTAGAATCTTCGCGAACGCGTCTCTCTTGCACGCTCCTGCGTCACTAGCCAGCGGCCAGAATAGGAAAGGAAATAGAATACGGCTAGGATTTAGAACACTTCACAGGGGTTGGACTAGCCCTCGTAAAGCAGCTAAACTCGTATTGTTGAAACAAATTTCACATGAGATTGTCCGGGAATCGAGGGGAATCGAACTCGGACCTCCTTGGTGAAAGGCAAGTGACTTTGCAAGAGACATGGGACAGCTTCAACTTTTTCAACAATTTCTTTGGTAATCAACTCAATGAGATTCATTTCATGGGAAATAAGAGCAGTGTGATACTTTTCCAATAATTATGTGCGTGCGTTTGTAGAGTACAGCTAATCGTCCAAAAAAATCGCAATCGGAATAAGAAATATCACTCGTAGAAAAATCACATTAGGTAAGGTCAAGAAATCTGAGAGACCAAATTCCACCAGTGATAATTCTTTCATCGCAGTGTACCGCGAAATGCGCATAATTTGATGCACAGAGTGGGTTAAAAAATACTTGTGAGGGGTCTGCAGTGTATCCTTTTCAAGAGAAGGTATGTAAGATCCGACGGTAAAGCATCGCGAATTGCCATGGGGACAAACAACCCTACGCGCGTGCGCAAACGCACACTGGATCAGCGAAGGCACGTCGATCGTCATAAATGTGTGTGGTGACAGTAATTTTTCCAAACAATGTTACGTAGCGAATCAGACCGATCCCTCCGCCTTCCGCCGTTTTGATCTGGACTTCAATCTCGGGCAATGAACGAGGAATTTGTGTCGGACAAAGCGGGTTCGACGCAGGTTACTTTGGGTTCTCCAGTTTTCCACTTCTCCAGTAATATGTGTTGCGGATTGCATTTGTTCGTGCAAATTTCTTCAAAGTGTAATCTCCAAAATTCTTTATTTTCTTCTTAGATCCGTTTGGTGCACCCCTAGGGGGATAATTCCCTTTCCAGTAGTAGCATATTTATACTGCTTTATGTCGATAGACTTGTAAATCTTCTGCATTTAAAGTGAAGAAGCGTGTTAAGTAAAGAAGGAATAAAATACCCCCTTCAAACACAAGACGAAGAATGTTACGTTTATTGTGATATAAGGAACGCTTCAGAAAACGCAACCCGCAATACACACTATCATCTGACTTACTAGATACCTATGCATCTTAGACCCCTTAAAACTCATTTTTCAGGTTCCTGAATCATCTTCAACATACTATCTTTCTTCAGCCGTGATCTTCAAAAGGATAATTTTATTGACCCTTTATTAAATTTTTGTAGGATACGCTCACCCCGATTATCAAAAACAATAATTTAAACAGTAAGGAATGGGCGAGATAGAGATCAATAAAGGCTAATAATTTATATGGCTTTAAATAGGAAGAATTCTGCTAGCATTGGAAGGAATGGCATTAGCTGCGTAAGATCAGGCATTGAAAACACGACCTTATATATTCTCAAAATTGCCCAGGATGATAAATGCCGTGTTTTTCAGGGACAAATAGAAACGATTGATCATAGAGTAGCAGTTTTTCGAATTCTAGAAAGCTCGGAGTATCTGCAAACCCGGTTTTGCAGAATAAAAATCCTCTCTTCTTGTTGATGTTGCTGAGCCATGAGATCAAAACGTCGCAACCAAGACGGTAAAGAAAGGCATTACATTCAAGAATTTGTAAATCGAAATCAGCTAGTCGTGGGGAGTAAATACACATTTTGTCTCGATAGTTATGCTCTGCGATTTGTTCCGCAAAATCTCGTAAGAAATTGTGTAAACTCCCAGGCTATTGTGCAGAATGTATGTTTTATAGGCCACTGACAAATTGTAGATGCACAACCCATACAAAATGGCAACACCAATACGAAAGGACTCGAATTTTAGTATTCTAACGTACCGTTTGTTGTTTCATATCATGTCACATCTCGCCATACTCGAAGATAAGCAGATATAGATAGAAGACGTGGCCATATTAACAGTTTTCAAAGGAGCAAATCGAAAAATAAAAAAATATATTTAGGTAGAGCTGGGAAGACCCTGAAAACAAAGGATGCCATTGTTGTTCAGTAGCAATTTAGATTCTAGTAGTCATACCCAAAGACCTGAGCACTCTAGGCCTTAATGCGAGTTAATCCTTCCAGCTGCAAATGACTGCGTTACTGGCCACGTCCTACGTAGGTATCTCTTTGGGTGTGACCCATATCCAGAGTAGTATCAACCAACCAAACGACGGAGGATTGTGAAATAATAATAATAATAATAATAATAATAATAATAATAATAATAATAATAATAATAATAATAATAATAATAAGTAAAGTAGGCCATTATGACCAGGATCTTCGTGGTTTCCTTCGGTCATACACGCGAATGCTGGGATGGTTGAAAAAGACTACGATTATCTGTAATCACTATCTCATAATTCATAATTCAAAGCTTAACAACCTTGTCTTATGAAGGGATACAGCCGAAAAGCTGATCCCCCATCATTACACACGTCTCTCTCCAGGATAGAATACGACTGACCCTCGGAATAGAACGTGTAGCGTGGTCAGAAATGCTGATACGCTAATAATAATAATAATAATAATAATAATAATAATAATAATAATAATAATAATAATAATAATAATAATAATAATAATAAAATGACGCGATGTCACTAAGGTAGGAGTGCAATTATTACCTCGACTGGAAGGATTACGAGTTCGATCCTGCTTTGGATGTTTGCGTAAATTTGTGTAGGAGTATGTATGCCCCCAGGGTTTCCAAAATCTTGGAAAACACGTCAATATTTGAATCTCCGCTTACCAATAATTTCATTGATAAACTGATAAACTCGATGCTAAGGCAGGTTCCATCTTCGTGGTCTAAAGGCGTCCTAGAAAAGAGGAGAAGCAGTGGCTTGGAAGGCGGCGGCGCCGGGACGCAGCAAATGGGCGATGAGCGCCCCTAGCGGCGTGGCTGAGCGCCGGGCGATTCCAAATTGTCGCGCCGCGCCAGGGCGACGTAAACAGTCTTCTCCATTCAGATAAACAAGGAGGCTGGCCGCGTGCCGTTTAAGAGCGGGATGTACGGGCGGCAGCGACGACGCGCCCGGCGTGCCAAAGGGCGCAGCTGAGAGGGGGAGAGAGGAAGATGGCGACTCTCTGCCAGCTCAGGTCACGCGCCGCAGCCAACCGAATGGGACTAGCACGGTGCTATGTTGCAACTCGCTCGAGGCAGAGATGGCTGAGACAAGAGAGAGATGGAGGCGTTTTGAGTAATTATGCTTTAATGTGAAAAATACAGTGGCTAAAAAAATTAATATGTAGTAACGTCACTAACTGGTACATAGTCTAGCCGTTCAGGTACAGTGACTCACAAAACTATTCGGACTTTTATTAATTTAACCAAAAATTGCTTAAATTTTCCTCAGAAAACCACAAAATCATTATCGCACGAATTTGAAATAATAGAATGTTCTTACATACGTACACATTACAAATACTTTCAAAAATATGTATTTGTTTGTTTAAAAGAAAAATTAATGGCCGATACAGAAACTTCGCTTTAACAAAACTATTCGGACAGCCGTTGGGGCAACTTGGTAACGGATGTTTTGATCTCCGAAAAGAACGTTGACACCTTCCACCCTTGCTACACATTCAAGGTCACCTGTCAATGAACCAGATTCCTGGGAACCTTAACATTTAAGCGAAATGAGTAGCAGAGGAAATAACACCACTTTGAGCAGCGTCAGCTGGTTGTTTACCGTCCCACAAAGGGCAAATCATGCTGAAAAATTTGCAAAATGTGAGTAGTGAAGAATGCACTGCGAGAGACAATCTCACGATACGTCAATGAAAGGAGGATTAAACTGCAACCCGGAGGAGGACACCCGAAGCCAATTTCTGATCGAGAAAATAATATCATAGTGAGAATAATAAAGAAATCTTCGTATTAGAATATCAAAAATTACTCCACAGTGAGAAATCGGCATTGGCAAGAAAGTAAATTCCGAAACCGTGCAAAGGGTACCAAGGAGGTCAAATTTCCTATAGCGGAGTTGCCAAAAAGTAATTTATAGTTAATCGCAATTTTCTAAAAGACGACTACGAATTTTTCAATGAAAACTTCCATTTCGCGCGAGTTTTTACTCTTCTTTAATATTCTTAAAGTAATGATCAGTTGTACAACTAGGAAAGCAAAAAGTTGAGAAATTGTCAAAAAATGTACTTTGGGTGACGATAGCAGCTGGCCTAAGAATGGGACAAGACCTTTAAGCCAGAGCACACCAAGGAAATTACAGAAATTTGGTACGAGAAAATCTGTGCCGTTCTGTAGCTCCTCTAGTTTAACTTTAGGATCACGCAAACTAGAGGTGCTACAGAATGGCACAGACTTTCTCGTAGTAAAGTTTTCTAATTTCCTTGGCCTGGCTTTAAGGTCTTGCTCCATTCTCTGGCTAGCTGTCATTTATCGTCGCCCAAATTCCATTTCTTTGACATTTTCTCAACTCATTGCTTTCCTAGTAGTACAACCGAATTATTACTTCAAGAATATTAAAGAAGAGTAAAAACTCGTCTTAAATACAAATTTTCATTAAAAAATTTGAAGCGCTTATTAAGAAAATGGCGATTAAGCATTACTGTAAATGCGAAATTTAAGCCCTTTTTCACAGGAATCTATTGAGTTTTCGAAAAGGTTCATTTGATATCATTTGAAATCAAACATTTCCACTAACAAATGTAATAATGCATACAAATCAATGTAAATGTCCATATGAACGACGTGAGAAATATTTCAAAAGAATTACCTTTGTGAAATTTTGGAAAAAACAAATGAATACATCAAAATGACGTCATATTAAATAGTGCAATTAGTAGTGTCCATTGAAAAAAATTGAAGAAAAAATTTGGAGCCATTTTAGAGAAAATGACATTTGAGCGTTTCTGAAAATGGGAAATTTTGAGCTAATTTTTACAGAAAACCGTTGCGTTTTCGAGAAACGTCACTGGACATTGTTTAAAGCGCATGTAGTCATAAATGTAAGCAGGTGACGAAATTGCCTATAATGTAAATATTATTGACGTGAGAGACAAGTCAAAAAATTACATTCTTGTAATTTTTGACGAAACAAAAGAATCGTGCAATATGGCGTTTATGTCATGGTATAGGTTCGTTTGGCACTAATATCTTTAAATAAAATTTAAAGGAAAAATGTGGAGCCATTTTTGGGAAACTTTTAAAAATATTCGGGGGCTCTATGTAAAGTGCCTCCTTATTTTTTAAAAACATGTTTTTCAACATTTCAAAGCTTCAACTAGAGCTAGATCGACAAGGGATTTTTCAATTTGGAAGAGATCGTACGTATGGTTTAGGCGGTAGTAGTGTTCACAGACGGACGGACATTTTGAAAAAATCTTTGTCGATATCAGGGTGTCCGAAAACGTGTGTTTCCGTTGAAATCTCGAAATAGATTTTCCGCAGCATTACATAACTTTCTCTATACTACGTGTATTACTCCGTATATATACGAGAAAGTAAATGCGGTAAGTAGACGGCCAAATTCTGTACTAACATCATTTGATTTTGAAGTGTTTAGAGCAATTTTCAATGAAATTTCATGTTATTCTGAAGCCACGATGAGCAATTTCTCTTCAAAACTCGGTTTACACCTCACACATTTCTCGCATCCTTGATAATGAACTGAAAGTTATTGCTAATTAGAGTTTTCATCGGACTTCTTGAATCAGCAAAAGCACCTGCTTAACATAAGCTTTTTGAAACAGCAAACTTAGGGTACCAGCAAAGTTTCTTCACCTAATTCGTGTAAAACATATGAACGTTCGGCGTCATAACTTACCTCCGTGGAGCTTCCGCACCAAATATTAAAAAATGTCGTTTGAGAAATTGAGCGCTCCTCTGCGAAAAAATGAAAACTCTTGAGTGCGCAGGAATGCGCAGCTGATCTTTCGTTATTTCGATAGCCAAACGAACAAGGTTTAATTTGTATGAAGTCTTAAGCCTCTGTTATGATAAATTCTAAATAAAAAGCTT
Organism: Teleogryllus occipitalis; assembly: GCA_011170035.1. Classification (NCBI taxonomy): domain Eukaryota; kingdom Metazoa; phylum Arthropoda; class Insecta; order Orthoptera; family Gryllidae; genus Teleogryllus; species Teleogryllus occipitalis. The sequence goes on from BLKR01003818.1 coordinate 41,342, forward strand.
AGATAAATTTGTAAAATGCCGTGAAAATAACATTAAAATTACTTACTTTTTCAAAACACTCCACGAGCAATCAAGAGCACTTTTTACTTATCTTGAGGCACTACTAAAAAGAAAAAACCTTCGAAAACACTATTCATGAATGATTACCGTGATATAAAGTGCCATTTGATGCCCATTGGTCTCCAACCCAAGATTTAGCGAAATGCAACTGAAAGGGCCGTCCGGTGACAGTGCAAGATCGTGCTTGTTTGAATTTGTTTTACCGACACCTTAAGCAATTCAGAAGAAAATTAATTCCCATTTTATGTACTATGGACCTCTTAAAATGAAGCAAATGCCCCAGATAACTTTTCTGAGGACATTGGAAATTGGCGTTTTTTCCAGCCTGATGGCCAAAATTACATACTGCATGCTGTCGAAGCCTAGAACCTCCCAATCGTAGGCAGCGTAGTAACATCAGTCGCTGCCCCGAGCCACCTCAGCCGGTCAGGCGCGGTGGGGGGCGAGGGCGTGGGCGGGAGCGCAGGTGGGGCGCTCGCGACGCCGGTGGTCAAGGCGAAGTGCTAGCGGCGAATTGCGAGACCCCTAGGTCGAGGCCGAGCCTATTTATAGGAGCGTTTACTTCAAGGCAGAGCTCAGTGGCAGCGCTTCAGACACGAGAAGAAATAGCACGTTCGGTTACACAAATCCAGAAACTTTTAAATTTACTTAATAGAAAAGATGCACATTGACATCTGAATGTTATTAAAGATATTATTCTTGCCTAGATTTTTTTAATATGCATAATTTTGTTTTTGAATTTATTTCGTGGTCGTTTCAACATATATTTCCAATTGTATTATGGCAAAAAGGATCATCAGAAAAGAAGAATGACTTAAGATCAAGGAGAACTGTTTAATCGCCGTTCATCTTTTAATGTGAGAAACGTATTAATAAAATAAGTAGATTTTGAAATAGCAAAATTTAATTATCAAGTGTGAGATAGACTTTGCTCAAAGTGAGATAAATAAAAAACACGGGGAAATACGTAAAATTTTAGAAAATGACTATTCGAATTTTAACAAATGCGAATTACGAATTCTCGAGTGCAAAAGAAGTCATTATTCCGTTTCTATCGCTTCAGTTTTTCCAAATATCCTACTTCTGATGGTTTCTCTACTCTTCATCCTCTCCAACACTTTCCTCGCATTTTTTCCTTAAATGCAGTCAATACAGTGGCGGTCGGTACGGAATTCTATTGCTGGTGCCAGTTATAGTGATGCGACATCTACAACAAAACATCGATGTTACCAGTTATCGGTGTTTAAAATTAAAACATCAATGGTAAATCAAAATCATTCGATCAAAAATCATCTATGTTTTTAAACATCGATGCGAGGTTTAAAATTGGTTTAGTAATCTCTAATTTTTTTTATTATTTTTTATTGAAGGGTCACATCAACATCTAGATCATTAGCGACCACTATTGGAGTTAACGTTATGATAACTGAAGATGAAACGATATGGTGATAACGGGTGAAAGGACGAACACCATGCCCATACTACACCGCACCATGCCCGAGGAAGGGACCCGAACCCGCGACCCTTCGGTCCGAGATAGCTACAACACTACCGCCTCAGCGATCTCGGCCGCAGGATCGGCTAACATAAAATTCATGGGCAACAAAATTTAATTTTTCACTGACTGTTTATTAATTTATAATGAAAATTAAACGGAAAACAAACTAAAAGGTAATAAGGGGAAATAAAAATACTCTGCGTGAAAGCCTGAGCACCCACAGTAATCTCAAGACGCCACAGCTTCCTGAGTTCACCTTACGCCTACGGCGTACGCCGCCTTTCCATGTGCGAAACAAAAGGAAAGACGTACGAAATAGCAGGGCATCGGTGTCATCCTTAGCGAGAGATCTTTTCCAACAGACATGTTGGAATGCAACAGCCATATTTTATACGATGTAAAGTTCATTTTGGTGTATTCTTTTGTTGTTGTTTTTTTAATTTACAGAAATGTATTTTTGTAAATATCTCTCGTGCCGTTAATATGCACATTTTCATCTATTTGTATACATTTTGCATTTGCGAGTGGAAGTGTTTCAAATGACTTCAAATGAGGCTTTTCGAAAACTCAATAGATTCCCCTGAAAAAGAACTACAAAGTTTGTATTTACAGTGATGCTTAATCGCCATATTCTTAAACACAGCTTAAAATGTTTCAATGAAAATTTCTGTTTAGTACGAGGTTTTACTCTTCTTTAATATTTTTGAAGTAATAATTCGGTTCTTCTATTAGGAAACCGAAAAGTTGAAAAAAAAAGTACTTTGGGCGACGATAGAAGGTAGCTGTCAAGAAAATGGGGCAAGACCGTAAAGCCTGTCTGCACCAAGTAAAGTTGAGAACTTTACTACGAGAAAGTCTGTGCCATTCTGTAACACCACTAGTTTTTTTCTTAATGAAATGTGTTCATGAAAAACATGTTCAAATAAGGTCATCCTGAATTTTTTGAAAATATTAATTATTTTGTTGGCAATATTTCCACAGAAACAATCACGAATTTATTGCGCTTCGTGAACATAATTTCAGACAGTTGGATGCTTCGTAAGTTAGAATTTGTATATTATTTAATTTCTTTCATCTTTTTACATTCGACCTTTTGTTATACTTTCACACGTTAATCTTTTAGAAATTATTTCAAACCTATTTAAAATGTGTGAAATTAAAATTGTCAGTCTTCAGGGAATATTAGATTGGAATGCATCAGTGACTCGACAACAAAAACTCGAGAGCTAATCATTGCGAATAACATATTATTGTTGGGACATGATTTACCTGAATAAAAAGCAGTCATAACTGTCAAATTTGTGTTGATATTTGCTTGAAAATATTTAGTTTTTGGACCCAATGTTGTACGATTTGTAGCAGGGTTGGGCAGCATTTAAAATCTTGTATTTGAAATTCGTATTTTATATACTTTTTTATTTTAAAAAACTGTATTTTTGAGTTCGGGGGCATGTATTTAAGAGATGTATTTAAATACATAAAGTTGGTGTATTTAAAAAAAGAAATTTTACAAATACAGACGTAGAAGATAGTTTAGATCCTGGATAGTATCTTTTTGTTTCATTCCGCTAGTGAATCTCATTGAAACAAATCTCATTGAATCAAAATCTCATTGAAATAAAAATAAAAGCTTCTTTCATCTGTTGAATTTGGATTCTCTTCATTTTTCAAGGAAAAATCTAAATCATTAAAAATGCTGGAGAATTATCCGTCAATAAAGAAAACGTTTATTCGTTAGATCACTAGTCTATGTTCATCCACGCCAGTTGAATGATATTCGCCAACTAGGGGTTTATTGTCTGATGATTTGTTTGAAAAATTAGTCGTTTTAAAAGGAAATTCCATTTCTTTGTGTTAGACATATTTTTATATGCTAATTTTATATTTGAAAATGTTAATTCATATTGTTACAATACACTACAATAGTAAGTGTTCAAAAATTTGTATGATTGTCGAATACTAATTAACTGTAATTGACAATTACAATATATTGTTGCAATAGAAAATATACAAAACAAAATAATTATATTTTTAATGTATTTTGTGTATGTATATAAATACTTATTTTTAAAGTATATTTGCGAAGTATTCAATAATAAATTTAAAGTATTTTGCCGAACCCTGGTAATGAGTTTTACAAAAATGATGACTGAGATGTATTGATTCGGAGGGAAATTGTGGTATAAATAAAATTACATAACTATTACTAAAGGCGAGAAAGTACATGAACTTTTAGTTCCACTACTTTTGTTTATCATCGAGTCCATTCTATTTTCTGCTGTTTAAATAATTCATGTTTATTTGTTGTATCGAAAATGCTTTAGATCTATGCGAGAGTGGCATGTTCACATCTCTTCACAGTGAATGTGAATTGAACAGTCCTGTAAATGTTAAAATCACACAGGTACGGTATATCCTCACGATTTCGCCGGAACATTTAATGCAGGGTTTCCGGGCGCGTCAACTGGTAACACAAGTATCATTAGTCCCGTAAGTGTAGTAAATGTTTTATCGCTGGACGTTGTGGTTATCTTCCCTCCCTGGATGGTGAGATGCGGTACCGACCAACCCGTCGGCTTGCTGGGTTCTTTCTCAACCAGGTATCTCCCACTACCGGGGCACCATCCCAGCCGGAACAACTTCATTGCTCCCGACTGGTCTCCCGACAATTGTGGTAGTGTAGTGCATGTACGTGCAAGTGTGTGTAAGTAAATCTGTGACGATAGGATAAGGAATAGGAAGGAACGTTCGCGGACGGCCCGTGGCCCGTTTGTTAGGGATATAATCTAGCATACGCCGTAGTTGATCAAATAAACTACGGAAATCTAAGGATCTAGAAATTTCCTCCAGCCTGCTGGATTCAACCTATTGCTCTACCACTCTGAAAAAAACCTTCCACTGCGCATGCCCGAACGTGGCCTCTCCCTTCAAAGCTCCTGATATTTCCCCGCCTGCCTGCGCTCTTTGTCACAACATAGCTCTCTCTCTCTTTCTCTCGTGGGTCGCGCGGTAATTCAACACTGCAAGTTTGGTGATAACTAATTGATGAGTGAGAAGGATCAGACGGAAGGCAGCTTACGTGTTTCTACAGTAGGGTTTGTCCAAACGATCAACAGAAAATAAGCCGTGTCTTGAAGTTTCGGTCTCCAGTCCCTGTTTGACCGTGGCTAGTGAGCAGTGACAGTGTGCTTTACACAGTAACTGCTGTTATTCACAAAACCCCAATTATTACAAATAATGCAAAGTATATCCACTTAAAAACGATAGGCCGTTGATCAAATAATCGTTGAACATGGCCACATTCCTCTCCGTCATCCACCTTACCATGCAGATCTAAATCCAATAGAACTTGTTTCGGCTATTATAAAAGGGCGCGAGGCAGCAGAAATTGGTGCATCCTTAAAAAAAAGGAAACGTTTTGCGGAGAAGCGTTTGCACAATACAGTGCTGAACAATGGAAGAAATCCTGCGAGCATGTGTGGGGAATAGAGGCGACATAACAATTCAGATAATGTGATGGACCAACAAACGATGTATTGTTTTCTTTGGACACTCCTGGGAGTGGGAGTTCCTCTTTGACGAAGAGGGCAATGATGACGAGTGACGGTCAGCGCGATCGCTGCGTCTTGCAGTCGCCTCTCCTTGTCGCCTATGCGCTTTCTTATCGCCGAGAGGGGAAATCTCAGATGCCACAGGGTGGGGGCAGCCTCCGAGACTTTACCAAAGGTATGTCTGCCATGATGGTTTTTTTGCGAGCGGTTCAGCTATAGCTATCTAGCTAGAATCGAAATACCTGCCACCGTAGGGACTCGAAGCGTAAACAGAGCTTGTGAGTCAATGTGCAGGTGGGATGTGACTCAGCGAACTGAGAGTGCGTGCGGTTTGTGTTGCAGCCGACGGCAACATGGACGCCGTGTACCCAGAGCCGCTGTCGCGCCTGCACCGGCGGGCAGTGCGCAAGCCGGCGCACCGCAGCTGCGGCGGCCGCTACCGCACACAGCCCGTCACCTTCGCCGAGATCAAAGTAAGCAAGCACATTTCTCGTCTTGCGCATGCTCACAGAAGTACGCACCTAAAAACACAAGCGCACGGGTAAGCACTCACACGTATTCACACGCGCGCACACAAGTGCTCGTTCTCGCACACAACAGCACGCGCCTACACAAAAGCGCACTCGCGCCCACACGCCAGTCCTTGCGCCATACACTCACGCCCAAGGCACAAGCAATTGCACCTCACAAAGAACCTAACGCCGACGCACCAGCACTCGAGCTCACACACAAGCACTCACGCCCACGCACAAACACTTGGAGCCCACGCACACACACTCGAGACCTCGCACAACCACTAGCGCCCACGCACAACCACTAGCCCTCACGCACAAGCACTAACGGCGACGCTGCAGCTCTCGCGCTCACATATAAGCACTCGCCCACGCACAAGCACTCGCATCCACACACAAGTAATCGCACCCATAACTAATACACTCGCGACCACACACAAGCTCTCGTCTTCACGCAAAAACTCGCGCCCACACGAAAGCTCTTGAGCCCACACACAAGCAATCGCTCCCTACCCTACCCTACGGGACCACCCCCAGCTGTGAACGTTTATTCTGCATTGACATTGTCCAATACATTTTTGTGGCATTCATAAATTTTGAAGATTCTCACTTTCTTGTTAAAAATTCAATTGACTCGTCACGAAAAGCAATTTACGGTATTCAGTCAATTTTCAACTTTTCTAGAATGTTGGTTGTAAGAACGTACACGTACACCTCTTCTGTATCTATATGTTTTTATATTAAGACGATGAAATAGTATTGATATTTTTATAAGACTATCAAAGGTCACTAACCTCACGTAACAACGCTTGTGTTTCTCAGATACTTTTCTTTACACAACTCACTTTCGTATATCAGAAAAAGAATTGAATTGAACGTGCCTTATTTTACGTGGCGAGACTCAGGCCATGAGGCCTGCTCTTCCGCCTGACCACGCAAATTCCGCTCCGCTCCTTTCACCAACCATGGGAGAAAGAAGGTATTACTTGGGCGACGAAACAGGCGATTTGAATTTAGCTCAGAGGCATCATTTAGGCTTGAGGATCTTTTACATGCAGTAAATGTACTAACATGGGACAGCCGGCTTTACTTCCCCTCCGAAGGAAAGCGTACGAAGGATTTTTTCGCCCTTAAAAATCCACGGCTTCGATCGGGTTTGAACCCGCAAACTTGGGTATAACAGTCCAATACGCTAACCGTTACACCATCGCCGCCAAGAAGGTTGTGCTCTCTTTCAGGAGTCTAGCAATATCAGTTGTTTATAAATGTACCCAAGAGTAGTGTTTCTTCATCAGTCTTCCATTGCGCTGTGTGCTAGTTCTGCGTTTCATAACATGACACGCAGCTTTTTTATAACATGTTTCATAGCATCTCTCGCTGCCTTCAGGTTTGGGCGCTGTATCATTGAAGCCCCGTGGGGCGAGCGTCCGCTCAGACGGGCGGCGTACGTGAACTGGTAAAAACTACACTGAAAAAAAGAACTGGTTGCCCTACATTGAAAAATGGTTCTCCCACCCAGAATTAATAGTAAAATATGGCCCATCTATTTTTGTGGTTGACGCACCGAAGGTGCCGTGTGTGGAGCTCTATGGAGCCCTGAACCACCGCTCTGTCTTGTGATTCCCTTGTCCACGTAGGGTCCTGAACCACAAAATGTTTGCAGTTCCTGGCTGATGCTCTCGGAACTTCGGTGAGAGGTTTCACAGCCCATATTTTAGAGCTACAGTTCCTACGTAAATGTTTATAGCAAAAATGGAATTATTTGCCTCAACCCTTGTTTGCTAGTGCTGCTTACCTTGTTTTATACGTGGTTTTAAATAGTTATGTTGCTTAGTCAAGAATTTATAAAATTTTGCAGAAATGTATAAATTCATGCCTGTAAGAAAGAAAATTTAAAACCACGAGTATAGGCAATTTAAAAATTCAAATTTTCCATGAAATTTAGTGTAAATAAATTTGATTCTAGAAAGTGTTACATTTTAAAAAATTGAACAGAAAAAGAAGTAGAAATATGAAAATAGGTGATACCACTTCAATTAAAGAAATGTTTGAAAACTTGACCCTAAAAGCAGTTACTGGATAGAATTAGATAAATAAAAATTAAATCTGAAATAATTTCATTAAATTAATTTGCTAAATATATTCACTCCTAACATTTAGTAGCAACAAGTAAACTCTCTTAAGACCTCTACCCCACAAAAAACAAAACAAAATTAATCAAAACTCAGCAATATTATAGAGTATTTTTAAATATGACTTAATTTATTTCTTTGGTCACTTGTTTTACCAAGTCATTGGCAGCTTGTGGTGCACAACCATCAATATGTGAAGGTTAAAAACTTTTACATTTCATGAAACTAATTTATTCATTTTAACCTTCACATATTTATAGCTGTATGCCACAAGTTGCACATGACTTAAGAGGGACTACGGTCCAAATAAATTAATACATTGAAACTCAATTACTTTAATATGCCAAGTTTTGTAAGCATGAAAATCAGAAACAGTAATATGAACAAATGTAAAATAATTTGAAATAGATAAATTTGGGAAATTGATGTGGAAAAAAACAAAACAAAAACATTAGATTCATACAAAGAAATAAGTGCTATATTATATTTGAAACAATTAATTACATTATCTTTTTATACATTTTCATAATGAATGATTCACAGTAACAAGTAATAGCTCATAAGTGCCCTAGTTCACAAAAAAATATTATAATGAAGACAAACTTATTTAGGTTATTTCAGTTTCAACAGATCCTGAAAAGTAAGATACCAGTTTTGCATCTCAGAATGCAATAAATTTTCTCACACAGTAAAAATGATACATGTGTGCACATTAACATTTTGAAAGGAGCCCATAGCCTCCTTAATAAAAATATTTCATGGAGTGCTTACTCCTTTAGAACACGAAATATGATAAAGAGATCAAATTAAAATTCATTGAATTTATGTATATTATTAATTTATTTCATTGAACTTGTTATTATTACTTGAAGGGCCCTCAGTGTTTAATGAAGTTCAAAATAGTCCAGTCAAAAAAGTTTTGTTGTCCTTTTAGCAAGACAGGTAAAAATGTAAACATTTTTAAAGAAAAAATATGAATTACAAAAGAAAATAGCTTTCATCAATCTTAACATCAATCCCAAACAATAATAAATATTCCAAAATCATAAAGTTTTATTAAAAACTCAACATAGCTTTCTGAAGTAAAAACAATTGTGAACATATCCAAATAAATATTCAAACTAGTAACAAATCATCAAAAAATATGCATTAAAAATTAAATTAATAATTCAATATTTGTAAAAAAAAAAAAATTTGTTGAAGTTGATTATTTGCATAATATTTAGTTGAAAAACTCAACACAATATCGTGCAATGATGGAGAGTCTTTAGGATCAGGTTCTAGAGGATAAAGATTTCCTGCATCTTCCATGGGAGCATTTTGATTTTGATTAGAGGAACATGGATTTGTGTCTACAGGATTGCTTCTCACATCTGCAACACTTTCAGAAGTTAGAGTTGCTGAATGCCTCAATAATAAATGTTTCTGGTACAAAGGCCAGGAAGAAAAGACACGAAAACAAGCATGTTCATGGCATCTAAAAGTACTGTTTCTATCAATACTGTGACCAATGGTCAGATGCATATATAAACTATTTATACCGTTAAAGGTATTCCTGCATTCTGGGCAAACAGGCATGATTGCAAGTCATATATACTCAACCCAAAAAATATGCTTATACAAACACAAATACAATAAGTAGTTTTTTTATGATAATAATACTATAGTAAATTGTATTAATTGTAAATGCACTGAACTGTGCTTCCAATCTTCTGCAAGCCACCAATAATCTGAAAACAGTAAAAATTTAATATGCCAATTTTGGAAGTACATCACAAAATGCAGTTGCACAATTTTGCTAACCACCATTAAATAGATAAGGTAGGCCTTTCTTCACCAGCAAGACTTCCCTTTACGAGTGCTCTTCAAAATGTAATTGCACAAGCTGAAAATAGAAAAAATATTGTTGGATTTCAGTCTCTAAAATTCATTACCTACATTCTTTCCTGAAGGTTGATTATTCTCTTCAAATCTCTTTTCAATTTCACTATTTACTCTAATCCTTTGATTTCAATAAATCACAGGTCTTTATCTCCTAACACTCTCTTCTCAGTAGTATTAGATTTATTAATTTTTTAAATTTAAATTTATTAATTCTATCTAAAATGAACTTTAGGCTGTTATTATACATTTGGTATCAAATACTCACCTTCAGAGACAGTTGCTGCATGTTTTAGTTTCCTATATTAAATAAAATGACAAATTAGTTTAAAAAATCAACATGAATCTGTGATAACACGCAAACATACATAAAACATTCAATACACTCATCTAAAAAGGATCTCATTCATTTTAACTGGAACCCAATTACCAAGACTTAATCATTTTCCCAAATCTCAATTGAGGATTCAAGACCTTTCCTTAGCATAAAACCATTCCTAACAGTGGAAATTGTGTCAGGATATTATTTTAGAATTAAAAGAGCTTCATAATCCATATGATTCCTACAAACCAAATAAAGTCTACAATTTTACAATCCAATTTTGGAAAAGATAATTAATTTTTTTTAAAACTTCTTGTGCATAAGCAATTTTTTTTGTACTCGTGGGATAACAATGCAATGATCCTAAAAGAGATCATATTTCTACCTAAGTACCTTATATTTCCATTACTTTATATTGCATACTATTGCAGTGCCTATTTTTTGGACAACCATGCAATTAATAGTGTTACAGAGTTCCACATTCTGCCATCTCGTGCTATTTTATTCAAATGAAACGTAAAACAATTTATGTTACATTTGAATAAAATAGCATGACACAATAATGATAAAATAGCAAAACAGCAGAATCGAACTCCATAACACTTTTAATTATCCAATACTTCAAAAATCAAATAGGACTGTAAAAGTACACAATATTATAAGTGACAAACGGACTCTCAATTAGTATCATATTCCATTATTTTCCTCATTAAAGTAATAAAAATTTTTCATACTCTAATTTTAAAATAAATCAACTAAGTACGTTATAATTTTACATAATCACAGAACAAATCTATTTGTTTTGAACACTAATAAAAAGATATCAAAAAATAGTTTCTACATTTGATTATTATGCACATTTAGTGCAAAACTTTGGTAAAAATAATAATTAAACAAATCAAGCAAATCTCTCTAATGATACATTAAATGAAAAATCATATCAACCTATTAAAATAAACCTGACTATATAAAACCAATGATTTTGTGCAAAAATGAAATGTATCTCTTATCCAAATTGTTTTCTTTGAACATCAAAATCTAGAAAAGATACCAAACACCTTTACATTATCTAACAGCAATGGTTATCACTGAAAGTAACAATGTTTCCTCCCACCTTTTTGTGATTCTAGTTGAGATGGAAAAGTAGGAAGAGATGGAGAACTGTATACACCCGAAGAGGCAAAAAAACTAAGGCAATTTCTTAATTCTGTCTTCCTGAGAGATTTGTTTAAATTCGTATATGCATCATACAGCTTCCCTGAAGCTGTACGACCCTTCCCCCTCACACTTGATGGAATGTAGTGAGTCTCCTGCACAGAGTAGGTTACAAGAAACAGTATTTTCCTTCAAATCCATTAACAACAACAACTGAACTTACTTGAAATTCAGCAGAAAAACATTGAACTATCAAATTTGCCAGTTCTAAAAACCTCGGTTTGGAGATTCTGCAAGAAAAAAATATTCCAGTTTCAATGAATTTCCTAATGCATATTTTTAAAATGCCTCCTTCCTTTCTTACCACTTCAAAACCATACTTAATAATAATAATAATAATAATAATAATAATAATAATAATAATAATAATAATAATAATAACTAATTTAATTAACAATCACTTTACTAAAACCAATTGAGGAAAAAAGCTGTAAGACTTATAAATGCATATTTTCAACATTCTTACAATGTATTTGTATTGGCTCCATATTCTGCATAAATAACAAGCTCAGCTAGCTTGCAACGAGAGCTGTTATCCAAGCCACGTTTACCATGAAGAGCGATAACAGACTTCCCAATTGCAGTCTTTTCCAAAACTTCATGTATATACTAAAACAGAAAACAAAGTAATATTTTTGTATTCAGACTATTGTGCTCTAAAATTCATTACTTACATTTTTTTTTTTGCTGGTTGATTGTAATCTTTGGGTTCAGTTTCTTTATTTGATCTTATCTTGTTCAGATGAATCTCAGGAGACTCTGAATTTTCTTCCTCAAATTCCCTCTGGTCAATAGTAGGCCTACTAGAAATTTGTGTCTGAAATTCACTTTCTGGAGATTCAATATCTGGCTGCCAAGAAATTGGCAGGATATATTCTCCTTCAGAAGGAAGACTGAAGGATGTATTAATTTCCTACATCAAATAAAATGAGAAATTAGTTTGAAAAATCAACAAGAATCAGTGATAAAATGCTACATACCTAAAAAATTAAATAAATGAATGAATTAATTGCAGCCACATTAATAGAATGAAAACACCCTTCACTGACCTCATTTAACGATTCCAATCCTTCCCTTAATATTAATGCATCCCTGACAGTGGGGATAGTGGTGGAAATAGAATCAGGATATTTTTTCAGAAGTAGAAGTGCATCATAATCCATATTATTCTCTGCAAACCGGAAGTTTAAAATTATATGATCAGGATTGGAAAAGAATCTGAACTTTCTGTACAAAAAAATAACTAACATAAAAATTCTTATGCATAAACTTATTTTGTTTACACATTGGAACAATAATGCAATTATCATAAAATAATGCTTTTATTTACTTTGTAATTTCCAATGTAAACTAAATTTTTTAAGATTTTACTTATTAAAATGATAATTTTTCATATATTAATTTTCAAATAAAACAACTATACAAATTACAACTTTGCATCATTGCTTCACAAATCTACTCCTTGTTTCAAACACTAATAGAAGTTAAAAGAATAATTTCATTTTGATCTGTGCGCTCATTACAGTCTGGTGATTTGAACCTTCTGGGAAATCAATTGAACAAAGAAGTGTTTCTTTAATTTTGCATTTTTGGTCAAATCAATTTTTGGAGTCAAAATCCTTTCACCGACCAACCCATCCCAGCTTCCTAAATAAAATAACCTATTGAACAATACATTAAAACGGACTACTTAATCATTCTTTTAAACCAACTCTGATTATGAAATTGGAGGTGTGGGGAAAAATGAAATGTAAATTATATGAAAAATAGTCGCTATCAATTATTTTACAATTGAGAGAGATTGGAATCATGCAAATGAGCAAAATAGCACTCTAAGCTCACCAAAAAAAAAAAAGAAAGGAAGCCTGAAAATAAATCCGACAGGGATGTCCATTATATACTTTTACAATGTGGGCAAGAAAGGAAAGGTTAAAAAAACGTGCGCGTTGTTATTTCAATAACAACTTAACGTGATCTTTCTGAAATAAACAAGTTTCGGAAACGGAACATTTAAACAAAGTATATTCTCCGTATTACACATTACACAGTAATAGTATTTATTCTTACCAGCAAACTTTTCTATTAGATGAGGAAGCCTCATTTTCTTCAGTGCTTCTTTACACTTCGTGTCCATTCTCACGAATTCACACGCAGAGCACTTGCACTTTTTATTCACCAATTCTCATTTAGCACTTTGTCGATCCAGATTTTCACTGCCAGACCACACAAAGACAGACCTCACACCTCCAGCACACCTCACACTTTGTCTATGCCAATTCGCACCAGATTCGCACTCTCTGCCCGACCGCACAAAGAAAGACTTGTATATGAATATGCGGGAATCCCCGCGCATCCTTGAATAGGAATCCCGCCAAGAAGTTTGGCCAACGTTACCATACTAAAGGTCTTATATCCCATGCCCTCAGCGTTCACAAATGCGCTCTGGTGGAAACCATTTAGAAAGGTAATGAGAATTAAATGGTGGTTGTAAGATCCACGCATTTTCCAACGGTCGTCGGTTGGTTAGCTTTATCAATACACCTTGGGCACGTCATCCTTGATGATTATTGTCACAATGTCTAAATCGATTGTCACAACTGGAAGACACGCAACCATAGGTTAACGGTTGAGAGAGCGGTGGTAATTTTTTTCAGTGTATGTTTTGTTTTTATTTGCGTCCAATCTTGAAATTTTGCAGATAGATACATCATTCCTGCAGAAAAACATGAGAATTTTTTAAAATTAATTTAAGTGTCTGCTTAATGTGAAAATTTATATTTTAAAAATTCAAATATATTCTAAATACATCATATGTTCTTAAAAATTATATTCGTATCATATGAAAGTACATATTTTTAAGTTTACGCAAAGATGTGTTCTTCTGTAGGAAAAGATAGATGCATGAAAAAGTTTGAACATTAGCGCACGTAGGATTCTTCCGAAAAAAATAATTGGTAATATTTGTGGAAAGAGTGGGATTAGATGAAAAATAAAAAAAATACCTATCATCAATTTTCAGTCTGAGAGCTCGTAAAAAAGTTTTAAATCGGCAACAAAAAATAGTGGTGTTTTGTGACGGTGGGACTTGACGTGAAATTTTTAATAGATCCAGAAAGAAAGTTTCCTAGGTCATCAACAAAATAATAGCACGTTCCACTCTTTCTTTTTCAGATAATCACCGCCAGAATGGAAACATTTTTCATACCATGGTACTCGAGAGCACCACTTGTATTCCTGGTTGCAGACGTCTGCTGCCTGGGATAGCAACCAGTGTTTCACAGCCACCTGCAACTCTGCGTCACTCGGATACGCGTAATTCTGGCCGCACAGGAATTTCCTGAGGTGTAAGAAAAAATGGAAACCTCTGGTGGGCGAGATCAGACCTGTAGGTTGGATGATCGTACGGGTACCCACACGGATAGGGTCACACAGGTCTTCTGCAGCAGCTCCTCTTGGTGATGCCACCCTAAAGTCGGCATCTCCCCCCCCCCCCGATTTCCATATTTTCTTACTCCTCAAAAATGCGTGCCTACTCAATATTACGCGAAATTCAGTGACAGAGTTGTATGTGTCTGTTACATTTCCAGGCGAGAGACTTCTACAACACAAGGATACAAATGTTGATCTTAATGTATGTCAATTGTCTCGATTCTGTTGGTAATTATGTGCAAAAAATGCAACATATGTTCTATCAGCTACAATAAATTTTTTCCATGAAATTCTTTTCTTTTTGTTACCGCCCGAGGAAAACTTACTTTCTGAATGCGTTTGGTAATTACTAATACTGAACCTGCATTTAACGTCGACTACTTATACTTCGCCTCTTATGTTCATTCAAAATTAAATTCTGTTCTCGTCTTTTTAAATTTCCAAACCTATCCCCATCCAATCACGGCATGTGCGCTCGTTATTAAGTTATTAAAGTGATTAAATTATTAAGTTCCAAGCGCATCTCTCCACCTCTTTAAAAAGATATTTTCTTGGATTTAAAATATAAAAAACACATTAACGACTTGTTATGAATCCTATCTGTTCGTTCGTCTGTTTTTATTTGCCTTTCACTAGTCTTTCTTCAATACGCTGCGTTGCGCAAATGTTTCTCTCTTTTCGTTTCTTTGCATTGTTCACATATCCTAGTTAGCCCATTGTTCACTTTTTTTATGTCCCGGTTTGTGAGAGTCTCACTTTCACAGCCATGTTATATCTCAATTTCTGTTGAAAATTGGTATGTTTTAATTATTAAAATAAATTATGAAATTCAATTTCAAAATTTTGGACAGTCACAAGAAGATCAATTTTATTTGAAATGCAGAAGCCATTTCTTCAAAACGTTTTGATCAACGATGAACACCAATATAGTTTTTTCTTAAAACTTTGTTTGGTAAGGATATACTTTTTCATCGTTCATGAATTTCATTATTATTATTATTATTATTATTATTATTATTATTATTATTATTATTATTATTATTATTATTATTATTATTAACGTTTTAAAGCTTAGTGATAGTTTCGTCTTTCGGCGTTACAATATAGGAACATTGTAAATGTTGAACTAATTCTTCAAAAAATGACGTTGCCATTTGTGTCCCCGTGGAAAGGGCCGCAAGTCCAGAAAACGATCAATATGTTTATGCCTTTGTTACCCCTCAAAAACGGAAAACACTCTAACACATACGTGCAGAAAAATAATTATATATTGCTAAGTATATGTAGCATTAGTTTTTAAAAATAAAATGTTTCTTCAATTATTTTGTAATTTATTCTGGGGTCCGGTGTGTACCCTCCCCGGTGAGCTAGTTTGTGTCTGTAGCGGAATGATATTGGTGTGCGTCTGTTAAATACACTATAATTTTCATGACTCTGCAACTGTCGTCTTTTGACTGGTCAACTTCCGTCTCGCACCCACCGAACAGTGAAGTGTTTCGGGCAGCATACATCTCGATCTAGGCACATGTTATACACTGAGATGACAAAAGTTATGGAATACCTACTACTATCGTGTTGGACCTCCTTTTGCCAGGCGAAGTCAGCAACTCGATATGGCATGGACTCAGCAAGTCGTTGGAAATCTCCTACAGAAATATTGAGCCATGATGCCCCTAAAATCGTCCATAATTGCGGAAGTGTTGCCGGTGCAGTATTTTTTGCAAAAACTGGCCTCTCAGTTATGGTCCACAAATGTTCCGTGGGATTTGTGTTGGGCAATAAGGGTGATCAAATTATTCGCTCAAATTGTCCAGAATGTTCTTCAAACTAATCGCGTACAATTGTGACACGGTGACATGGCGCATTATCGTCCATAAAAATTCCATTGTTGTTTGGGAACATGAAGACCATGAATGGCTGTAAATGGTCTCCATGTAGCTGAACTTAATCATTTCCAGCAATAATCGGTTCAGTTTGACCGGAGGAACCAATCCACGTACGAGTAAAAACAATCTACGCCATTATGGAATGGGGATGGCGAAGCCATGGATGGGTCCATGGCTTCGAGGGGCTTGCGCCACACTCGAGCCCAGCCATCAGCTCTTACCAACTGGAATCGAGACTAATCTGGCCAAGCCACGGTTTTCCAGTCGTCTATGATCTAATCGACATGGTCATGAGACCTGGAGAGGTGCTACAGACAATGTTGTGATGTTAGTAAAGACACTCGAGTCTGTCTTCTGCTGCAAAAGCCCATTAAAGTCAAATTTCGCCGCACTGTCCTAACGAATACATTCGTCGTACGTCACACTTTGATTTCTGCGGTTATTTCACGCAGCACTGACTACAAGCAAATGCGGCTGCTCTCGATCATTAAGTGAAAACCGTTGGCCACTGCGTGGTCCGTGGTGAGAGGTTACGCCTGAAATTCGATATTCTCGGCTCGCTCTCGATCTCGATATATTGAATTCTCTAACGATTTCCAAAATAGAATGTCCCATGCGACTACCTCCAACCATTCCGTGTTACAGTCTGTTAATTCCCGTCGTGCGACCCTACTCATGCGAGAAACCCTGAGGACCATGAATCACTTGAGTACAAATGAAATCTCTTCCAATTCACTGTCCTTTTATATCGATACAACTGTCATCTGTGTATTTGCATATTGCTATCAGGCTTTTGTCACCTGAGTGTAAAGTAAAATTTAGGAATTATTATTAAAAAACAGGATTTCCAGAACAAGTTACGATTATACCAAAAGTTTTGTAGTCAACGTTTGGTCCTATCGTTGAGAATATATTAGTATACGAATAAAAGTGTGCGTGTGTGTTGCTTGCATGCAAATGGACAATATTTATACGAATTCAGTAGCTGTCACTTTTTCATATTAACTCAGTGACAATACGAATTTTATTGGTAAGTTGAAGTAAGTTATCTTATTGTATTATTTATCTACATTGTCTCGTAGTTTGAAATTAATGAACGTTTTCATTAGTTGTAAGTGAAGTTGGTAGTCATGCAACAGAAAGAGCGAAACTCAATATAGAGAGCACATTAAGTCAGAGACGTTACAATCTATATTATTAATTTTCAGTGCGTGAAGGAACTGATAGAAAACTATCCAGCTTCTGGTCTTTTGACAGTTGAATATAGTTTCGATACCCAGGAAACAGGTATCTTCTTTGTTACTTTTGGTTTGTAACGGACTACTGTATTGTGTGCGCGTACATACTGTAACCGAATGACACGCCTCGTTCGTTTACCAAGCGCCGCCGCCGCCGCTGTCGCTGCCGGCGCGTCTCCTTGTCAGCTGCTGGAGGGGTGTGCCCCTCATTACCTACGGGATGGGACGCGCACGGAGGGGCAGGGAGTCGAGCGGTCAAGAGAAAAGATTGTGGAACGCCGGAGAGAGAGGTTGTGGAGCAGTGAGCGAAGGCGGAGGCGGTGAGCTTTTTGGGAAGCAGGTGTTGTAGTGACGGTACCTGGAGGAGTGACGGCCTTTGTCTTGCGACATCTCGGTACAACTCGGGTGCCTGCCGCTGCCCGTGACCGCTGCAAGCTTCGCCGTTGGTGGAGGTCATAGCTCACGAAGGTTAAAGTTCGGAACACGGTACACCCTTAGATAAAGCGTGTTGGTGGCGGGGAGAGGGACGGAAAGGAGAAGGGACAGAGGAGGGGAGTCTCTTTAAGCCCTCCCTCAAATTACGCTAAGCGCTCTGATAGAAATAAAAAGAACAGACGATTTTCATGGCTCGCCCTTCATACACTTTGTCTCCGCCGTATTTTAATGCCCAAATTGCTTTAAAAGGCAAGTTTTCTCGCTTCGCTCGCCCGGATCCAAGTCACGGCGAGGCTCGTGCCTTCGACACTCGCGTTTACTATAAACATCCTTGAGTGTCTATCCACCGCATAATTACCAATTCACTTTTATACGAAAGCACTTTAAGGAAACCTTGAATTCAAACTGCTGCAACGAATTCGAACGATGAAAGCTTTGTTTATCGCAGACACACCACGATCGCAGGCAGCACTATTTTCTAATGGAGCTCCGACTAGACCCTACGGCGAAATTGCCTCCCCTAACTTATGACGTCACGTTGGTGACCAATTATTATAATCGCCTAACCACCTCTCGTCCCCTCCCCCGTGGATTTTCCCCTCACCAGAGGGGCGCGAACTGCGGGTTTAAACAACTTCCTTAGGTTGTACCGTGACTTCTAGACTTCAACCCCCAAGAACTGAGGTCGGTATTCGGTCTATACTTAATCCACCTGTTTTTTTTTTGTTACCACGAACTGCCATTACTGCGAGAAGCCTCGAGTTCGCCGCATGAAGAGAGGCGAGCGAGGCGCTCGTCGGGGGCACGCGACGAGTCATGAAAGCTCGGTGGTCCAAACTCTGAGCGTACTCATGTCCAGTAAGGACTCCTACATGTACGGACTTTTAAGATAGTGACATTCTGAAGGCTGAAAATCTTGCTCGAATTCAGTCGCTCTCTGGAGGAGAATTCTAGTGGCCGGCTCCTCTGATCGGTAGTTTTCCGTGGTTTCTCCGATCAACACCAGGAGCAGTACCCTATCAAACGGGCCACGGACCGCGCGCGATCTGTCCTTCCTGTTCCTTGTCCTATCCTCTCCCCTTACAAACACACACACACACTAACATGCACTACACTACCACATATTCCGGGAGATCGGTCGGGAGCTTAGAGCTTGTCCCGGCTGGGGCGGTGCCCCGCTGGTCGGAGAGTCCTAGTTAGGGGGAAACCCCACTAGCCGACGGTAGGTCGGCGCCTGATCTCGCCATCCCGCGGGGGAAGATCACCGTCACCTCTCGAAAAAATGTACCACGCTAACGGGACTAATGACCAAAGCAATTGACGCGCCCGGAAACACGAAAAAATCAATCAATCAATTTTTTAGATTGAATGTCGTCTATTGAATTTAAAGATAGATTTGATGAATGGTATTATCAGCACTTGTACAAATTTCCTACTTTACATTTCTTACTCAGTAGAACATTTTTTGGTGGTTGTGTATTTAAAGGATACATATAATGGGCAGTGAAGGATTTCCCTTTCGTTTGTTTTTTTCTAGACTATTGTTAAATGTTTGCTGTTTGTTCGTTTTTGTTACTTGAATGTCAATGGTATTGTCATCTTGTATTTTTTTGTTCGATATATTAGTCTAATTATATCTTGTTCTGTGGTCACGACTTTTTTTATCTTCAGAAGAGCCACGATCCTACGAGAAACCCCCAACCGAAATTTTGATCGGTTACAATACTACACTTTGTAATTGCAGCATTAATGAAGACTTTTATGATAAAATATTTAATTTATTGTTGTGTTGTACGAGAGTATTATTTTTATGGTTTTTGAACAGTGTGCGTGCCACTTTTTGGAAAACGATTTTGTGTGTGTGTGTGTGTGTGTGTGTGTTTCAGTAGCATTTTTGCTGCTGCAAGCGCCTTGTTGTTACTACAAGCTTAAGATTTCTTGGAATTCTTACAACTGGATAACTTTATTAACATTGTTTCCAAGAAGCTAATCATATATTTTTCATAAGCATATAAAATATAATTAATTATTCAATTTTATAAAACTTCGACGAAAATATCCAATAATTAATCTCATTGTCAGTTTATTTTGCCGAATAGTAATCGGAATGCCGAATAGTAAGTTATGCAATAGGTGTTGCAAATCGGGCAGGTATTTATGATTGATTGATTTAGTGATTCCGGGCGCGTCAACTGATAGTCGTTAGTCCATTAAGTGTAGTGCGTGTTTTCCCCGCAGTCATCTTGCCCCGCTGGATGATCAGATCCGGCGCCGACCTTTCCGACGGTTATCGGGGTTTTCCCGAACTAGGTATGTCTCACCAGCAGAGCACCGCCCCAACCGGGACAAGCTCTAAGTCTCCCAAACGGTCTCCCGAAACGTGTGCTAGTGTAGTGCATTTTACTGAGTTTGTAAGTACGAGGTGAGGATATGACAAGGAAGGGAAAGGAAAGATCGCGCCAGTCCTTTGCCCGTTTGTTAGGGTACTGCTCCGGCATTCGCCTGGTGTTGATCGGAGAAACCACGGGGCAAGTATTTGTCTTGATATATCGTACGTATATTAAACTTTGTTTTTCATTTCAATTCAATCGCCTTACTATGAAGTCAAAGGTACGTTTGTATTTGTTAATTGGGGTTTTTCGTAGCTTTTAAAAATCTTTTTTGGCAGTTTCATCAGCCGATTACCCATCATTTTATTTCTCGAGTGTTGACTCAGCCCCAGCGCAGCCTTCTGCCTCCTCTCGCGGTTCTTTGGAGGTCGTCCGGCGTTCGATAGGGCGATAAGCCCCCTCCTCTCTTCCTTCGCCACCGCGGAAGGCTGCGGCCTGAGTCACCAGCACTGAGCTGGCAGCCCCTGCGCCCGCCCTCCGCGCCGCACAAGCGCCGCTTTGTAGCGCCAGACCCCACGCCTACGCTTCCCCTCCTCCATCCCTTCGCACTCCCCGCCCCGCCCCTCCCTGCCACGCCATGCCATGCGGCACCGCAGTGAGGAATTCTCACCAACACTTTGGACGAAATGTTTACAAAAGTATTAAAACAGAATTACGACTTATTGGTTAATGTGTTTCTGGCTAAATAATTCTAGGCTCAATAATTCTGGCAGAATAATTATAATTTTAAGCTGCACATGCTTAAAATGGTTTCAATAAATCATAGTAAACGTACGGTTAAATCTGTTTCTGACGCAAAGGTTTTTCTACAAACAATAAAAGTTTATGAATAAAATAAACACATAGTAAAATGCGCATATTAAATTTATTCGAATATTTTGCTTGTAGTAGTAGTTAGTAGTTACGCGAGGAAGGTGAGTTAAAATAACCTTCTCTGTATTGGACCTCCAAATTTTGCGTTCGCTGCACTCAAGGATATTTTATGTCTTCCGCGAAGATCGACATTACAGCCTCGCCGTCACGCGTCTCGGAAATGTACTCTCCCTCCAAGAAAACATGTCGTATGCAATTCTATCTTCCCCACTGTGCAGACAAATCTGGGCATCATTCCATACCCGTTCCCCGTGAGGAAGGGGCGAGTTGACCCATCACTGGCAGAATCAGTGTATAGTATATGATTGCCGCAAAATCCCAGGGCGCAGAAAAGGCGATGTCCCGGGCAGGGACTGAAAAGGTATTGATACCTGTAAAAAAACCGGTATAAAATAACTTTACTCCTCTTTAACGGAAAAATACCCCTATGGGACGAATATAAAGGTTACACCAGTATGGATGTCCATAAAGTTTATACTTTAACATCCGGTAATCATTTTGCCAAATGATTATTAATAAAAAACACACATGCCCACATTCGCCCACTCATATGCGCGCTCACTGTCTCTCTCTCTCTCTCTCTGGCTCTCTCTATCTCTATCTATCTCTCAGTCTGGCTATCTCTCTCTCTCTCTCTGGCTCTCTATCTCTCTGTCTGGTTCTCTCTCCCCATCTCTCTCTATCTCTGTCTGTCTCTGTCCCCCTCTGTCCCTCTCTGCCTCTCTCTCTGCTCCCTGTGTCTCTCTCTGTAGCTCTCTCCCTGTCTCTGTCACACTCTCTCTCCCTCTCCCACTCTCTCTGTCTCTCTCTCGGAAAAAAAATTGCTGGGGCCAACTGTCAAATATCTGACGCTCTCATTTCAATGTTCCACATTGTGAAAGCAGTCACGGTGACGTTCAAGCTCCCGATTGGATGACACCGTGGCAGCTGATTTACGTCAAGCGTCACTACAAATAAATCGAATGTATAACGATTTATAAATCTGTCTGTCAATTGTAAATTACTGTTTCATTCTTGTTTAAACTGTTTTTGCAATATGTAATTTCAGTCCTGTTTTGATTATAGTATAACATGTATATTTGCAGTCGCTAATAACCTTGTCGTTGATGCGATTTTAAATAAAATAAATTAAAAAATAAATAAATAATTCGAAGTATGCAATGTGGCAACTGGTATGGCAGTTCCGAAGACGTAAGTTTATTTCTTGGTACGGAAAGGGGATTCTTTTTGGAAATATTCTTCATTATTCGATTCAGGTTTCGCAAATTTCTACTGCTTTGAAGTTATTCATAGTAATACAAAAGATTGAAAAAGTGTTTGACATTTGATATTATCACGTCTATAAACAGTTTACATTATTGTGAAAATTTCATCATGTTAGAAAACTTTAATAATCTCTCCCCCTATTTATGCCAATAAACAAATACAATACGTGCAAATAAAATGAAATCCAAACACGTGTACTATTTCCGCCCAGCAATACGGAATCATTAAGAACTCAATAATATGCCGAACAGATATTACAACACCACGCAAAACCCACAAAACCAAATTTTGAAGTGCTACGGCGTATTAGAAGTACATTACCTACATTAAAAAATTCATAGTATTTTAGAGGCGTTTTGCATCAAGGCCTCCCACGATCTCCGCTCCTCCCACAGTGGCAAATCGTTGCTCTGACGCGCGACGTCCATCTGTAGGCGGCAGACTTCTAGTGCGACCGCTCATTCACATGTAATGACAAAGGTCACATTCGTTGGTATATTTTTCGTTTGTAATGGACAGTGACAAGCATTTTTAACAATTCTACCGAAATCTGTTGTAATGATGTGGTAATGCTATTTTTAAGAAAATGCTAACAGAAAGTTACATACGATTCACTTGATGACATTCTAAGTTACAATCTATGTTTTGAAACATTTTCTATTAGATTCCATTATTGTGAACATTTTGTTTCTAAAATTCAAAAGAGAAAGGGTACCCTCGGATAAGATGATAAAAAGTTCCCCGAAACCAAATGACGTATAAAAGGTTACATTATAATTCTAACATAAAAATAATATTTTTGAATTTTTAATATTTTCTTACCCCCCGTCCCACCACCCACAGCCCTCTTCAGCCAAAAATGTGTTTTGTTAATTTTTTTCTTCGGTGACTTAACACTATTTTATCTGACTGAAAAATATGATAAGACAATTTATACTATCAGAAAAATATTTTTTGATATTTTATCAGAACCAAATTCAAACACAAAACAATATTTTTGACAAAAAATAACAAAAAATAATTTATATTGTGCCTTAGAATCATGGAACAGGCTTGAAAAAATCTCAAACGTTCCTCTTAAAACACGAATTGTGAATTTGTTTTTCAATTTTTTTTTTTTTACCGCTGGGCTGGAGTTAAAAACCATTTTCCCGCCTTTAAATCACCTTGACTTTAAATATACTTCGAAAATGACTGCAATAGTTCTGTGCATTTGTTTTAATGTTTATTACACATTTTATGCATTGTTGTAGAACCCAGTCATATTTAATTTTGGAATTTAGTTACAAATTACTATTTTTTAATGTTTCTAATCCTTTGCATAAGTATATCATACGCTAATGAAAGACGATAGATTTGGCAGTTTATAAGAAACCATGGGCATAAAACCTTGAAAGTGTGTACTGGTGGATATATAAATACACCTCATCCTCCATCGAAAAGAGAATTCTAGAAGAAAAAATAAAAGTTTTCAGATTATGACATACAACAAAAAAATATTGCAACACCCATTATAAATGCGAATAACTCGGAAGCGCCTAGGCCTCGTAGACCTTTTCTACCAGGTGTAAGTGTCTCATGGGAAGACAACGTTTTTTTAGGACAAGTAAATTCTGAAGACGTGAAAACACGTCTTC
This sequence comes from Teleogryllus occipitalis, assembly GCA_011170035.1. NCBI lineage: Eukaryota > Metazoa > Arthropoda > Insecta > Orthoptera > Gryllidae > Teleogryllus > Teleogryllus occipitalis. The sequence goes on from BLKR01003818.1 coordinate 65,667, forward strand.
AGAATGGAGGACGGGTAGATGACAAATGATAAGGTACAGTTGGGGTGCAAGTGAAGGATAGATGGGTGACAGTGGGGAAATTATGGGGGAACGGTTCGATCCCGATTATATCCTTAGGCAGTATTCTACAAAATACGACTTTTATAATCACTTTTTTTTGTTGCAATTTTGCATGTTTAGTTCTTTTGGGTGCCCCCTCTCCCCAAGATGAGCAGGCAGAAAAGACAAAATCAATGTAAAATTAAATTGAAGGAAAATACTGAAATGATCTTTCACGACAATATTGATAGAACTACTTTATTTTCTGCTAATTTTTACCTCAATGCTCAGTAATATTGGAATGGGTTTTCTCGCACAGTACCGGATCTCTAATTCTGTAAATCACATTTCTGGGCATGAGTGTTCCCAGTTGGGTGCTACATTAAATAAATTTTTAGTTTTCATACAACTATTATTTACACAAGACAGTTGTTTACAAAAGACAGAGTCCGGATTGTATATTCTTATTTATACGTATATAATAATAAATGCTTAGGTAAGGAAAAGACAACTTTTTCTCTTGTTGGAAACATCTAAAGATGTGAGACCGTAGGCTTCCGCTGCCGAAAGTCAGCTGTCCGGGAGATGCGAAGTCCTAGGCAGAGTTACCAACGTAGCGTACCTAGCTTTCTAGCTAGTGCCGAAAATTCTGCCATCGTCGGGACTCGTACCTAGGACCTCCCGACCTATTGCAGCGACAGCAGTTTATGTCCTGAGATCCCTCTCCCGGTATCGTTTTCGAACTTTTATCCTAAGACATCTGTAGCCCGCAGGCTGATTGCAGTCGTAAAACACCAGTACAGTGTAGCACTAATGAGGCAATTTTAAGTAAGCTGGTTTGACATTGCTGTTGTGTGCTGCGAACATTTAAATTCTCCGTGCGCACGCTTCGGTCAGGGCTCGCTCTATTTGGGCAGCTGGAGGAGCAGGGGTAGGAGCACGGGAGACGCTCGAGAAACGCCGAGGCAGTGGAACGAGTCACGATAAACAGCGGCGTAATCTATCTGTGGGGTCACGATGCAGGCGTGACGATAGTGGCCGTCGAATACTTAGAATGGATCGATAATGAGTGAGCGGCTGGTGATTACGCCAACAGAAGATGCGACTACAGGATTGTGCCCCGTTGGTAGCTGGTAACCAAGCTACCGTTATGGACATCTGGTTAACGGCTATTAGGAATTGGGCTTGGTTTTTCTCTCCCGGGAAATCTGACAAGTTAGCAAGGTTTTGGTACGAGTATTTATAAGGAAACATTGTTATGAAGTTCACAATAAAACCACTGTTATTGTTATGTCCGGGTGTACTTCATTTGATACATTTCACTCTGCTTATCCAGCCAGAGTGTGAATACTCGGACCTTCCTACAACTACCTTCCACATCACGCCACTTTTCAGCTTCACTCATGTCCTCAGCAGTTTCCATGTTGCCGCACAAACTGTGACATTTGCGGAAACTGCTCTTTCTTTTTACTGCAACTAGGAATCGATCTCAGGCCCTTCCGCAAGGAAAGAGATCATGCTTGCCTGAGCCATTGGGATATCAAACTTCCAATGCATGCAGGTTGTCTGTGAGAACCGTTGTCTTTTAATTTTTGTATCGTGCGTACATTGCGTTCACCCGTGAACTCATCTTTGCCTTTCACTCGTACTAAGGGGCATCTCGTACAAAGGGTACCTTTATAACACAATGCAAACAACAGAAAATGATTGGTCGGAGAGAATGTTTTTAATAGAGATTGACAACTCTCGGATGATCTTTTGAAACAGCGTTGATGACCTTTCTTCGAGAAACCATGAAAAATTTTAAAAAAAGATAAGTAATTTTTGCCCACAGGTCTGCTGATTTCTTCTAAGCGTTACATATAAAACTCCAGTTTTCGTCTTAAACTTGTTTGATGCATCCCTGGGTGGTGGGGGTTATAACATTGCGTCTTGCAAATCATCTTTCCTTAGCGTATTACATATAGAAGACACAGGGAAAATGGGATCTTTCAATTGAAATTTATTTTATTTTTTAATCGTTTTATGAATTTTAATTGTTTAATTAATTAAGTGTTTGGGAGCTCTTACTAGACACCAGCCGGAAGGTTCGAGGTTTCATGTTCCGACGGCGGCGGACTAGCTACTTAACAGGGTAAAATTAAGTCACTATCTGGAGGAGAATTCTGGCGGCCGGCGCCACTGCTCTGAACACCGGAACCTCTTTCTGTGGTTTCTCCCACAAACACCATGCGAATGCCGGAGCAGTACCCCAACAAACGGGCCACGGACCGCGCGCGATCTTTCCTTCAACTTTGTTCACCCATCTCCTTACGCATACACTTCCATGTATTACACTATTCTTACCACACTATAAGAATTTATTTTTTCACTTTTGCCCCTCAAGGGTTTTGAACGAATTTTGGCCGTGTAAATGACCCGTAGCACCCACTGCGCAGCGGTCGCGACGATCCGAGCACCGGGCGCCCCCTCCCCCTCCACGCGGACATATTTGTGCCAGCGCGCGCGGCGCGACGAGCTGTCTCTGACTGTTACCCCAGAAAATAGCTGCGCGACATCCCCCCGGGTAAACAATCTAATTTTAGCGTTTTCGCACCCCGATACCATCCCGTGATTCAGTTGCGAAATACGGATTTCGCGCGCAGTAATTTAAAGAAATATCGCTTCACCGGGGCGGCCCATCAAGAAGTGCTCTCGCGCGGATGTGCAAGAGATTACAGACAGCAGGGGCATAAGCGCGAGAGGACTGCTTTCTGACTCACGAACTTAACATGCAGTGTGGAACTTCCAGGATCCAATTTCGTTCAGGTCGACGATTTTCGACTGCTGTCTTCAAGAAGACAAATACTAAGTTTTCTTATTATAATAATTATGAAACTTTTGTTCATAGTAAAAAGGAATATTAAACATATGTTGCCTGGCTCGTTCAATCTCGGGCATAGAAACTCTAATAAAAATATCGATAGAAACACTTTTAAGTTTTGGTTTCGTTACAAAATTACGTGAAAATTATTGCATACTGATGAATCAAGTCTTAACGGTTTATCTTATGCTATAAAAGCAGCATAGTAATTTAACGTTTCACCACGATAATTGCTTTGAAATCCCCAATATATATTTTTGATAAATTTCTACCATAATAATCTACAAATATTCGCATACAAATTACCAATTCATTTGTTTTGCCGAAAGGACTGGAATGAGTTACTGAGCTCCTCTGCAGTCATCTTAAAACCTTTAAAATTCCTATTTGGATACATAAAACCCCCAAAACTGCATTCTACTATCAAACGTCTCGTGGCTAACTTTCGCAGTATCGGGTAGCAACAGCACTGCTTATTCGTATCTGAAATTTGTACGTTTGTAAGTTGTACACTTCTAAAGCATTTCAGTTACAACCCCTCCATCAATTACTACCACTATGTTTCAGTTGGCCATAAATTCTAATTTTAGCTATATGAATTTCACTAATTCTGACCTGTCTGTTTCATTCTTAAAACATACGCCACACAAAACATAATATTTGACTCGAAATATATCCATTTTACTTTCTCACACTTATGCCCCTTAAGGAAGAGAAAGGATTGTAACAGCAAATTTTCGAATGAAAAACTCTTATGGCCTGCCACCTGTTAATGAAAGTCTGTATAAATCTTGTTCATCTGTATAGTAAATTATTTCTCTAACACGTTGTGTAGTCCTAATCCACGTTTTGTAGGCCCTTGATGCTGAAAAATCGTTTCCCACCAGAAAACAGAGACGCGTCGAATGACATCTCATTTGTCTCGGTCGGTGGACAGGAATGGGTCTAACCGTGATTGGCGCAAGGATGCACAGCCGGAAGGACGTAGGTTACTCGAACAAGTACAGAACGTTCAGGGCAGTAAGCGATTTTAATGACAGGTTGTATGACAAATGAGCATCGCTGAGGACCGCATCGCATTGCGAAATATATTCTTCCGCAAGTCAGCTGAGTAGCTTTAACAGCTGGCCCACTCGCTGGCCGAGTTTTGTTAAATATAATTTCAGTGCATGGAGGTTAGAAACAGTTTTCACGAAATATTCATTTAATTCCGCTATCAATAATGATCAAAAATTGAACGAAGTACTACAAAACATTTCGAAATGCTGTTGAGAACATCTGTGATTGAGTGAATTAAACCATCTGACAGGAGTATGATAGGGAATAAGTTTTTACCAATATTGATGTACATAGAAGACTCTGAGACACCTGTAAAGTACAAATAACAACAAAAGTAATAATGTTAAAAAATATATTTCCAAAAGCCAAGATCAGCTTAAAAACAATTAAGATTCAACATTTCATCTTAAATACAACCACTTACTTGCCCATGATGGTGTAATACAGATTTGCAGCTTGCAACTCTGCCCCTGAGAAGAATAAAAAAATTGTCAAATCATTTTTCAAACCAATGAAATATACTGCATTGAAGATGTAATGATACTGACCATAACTCTCTTAAGTAGAGACACCAGAGGGCCCGGGAATGGGAACAGCAAGGGGAATATTGTCATCATCATCATCATCATCATCAGAGTCATCCTGGATATTTACAATGACAGAAATCTCTGAAGCATCGTGCCTAACTTCTACTCTCCAATCTTCTTCTATAATTTTCTCTGTGTGTGCCACATAATTTTTCCAGCTAAAGCAGAATAAAGGAGTACTTTATATTAACAACTTTCTGCAAAAAGAAAGAAAAAAAATCAAGGCAATATTTTGCTTTTTATTTTAAGTCACTTACTTCTCCGCAGAAACTTGGTTTAATGCTTCCTTCCGAATTCTTGTCACTGCTTGGTGGTCAAAAGTGGTACCACGATGTCTCTGGTAGTATCTTTTGCATTGGCTCCATACCAACTCAATGGGATTGTAGTGGCAATGGTACGGGGGTAGCCTCAGAACTTGATGACCAGTTTCTTCAATAATTTCATCCACAACATATCTGCACCCACATACACTGATATGATTTTTCAACTAATGACAACATTGGCAATCACATCATCATGCAAAAAATAAAACTGCCTTATTGTATGTTTAATTCAACAAAACTTATGCTTATTTCAAGAGTACCTTTTCTGAACACAAACTTCAGAAGCTTTCAAAAGAAGACTCTTAAAAGTATGCTCAGGCATAAATGGTATATTGTGCTCACGAAGAAACTCCTGCAGCTCACTCTTCCTCCACTTGGATGATGGCCTTTTCACTTTCTAGAAAATTAGAAATGACAAAAGGATGTTTATTTCAATTTTATTCAAAAATTGCATTTTTTATACTCTTTTTAAATAAATATAAAACATTCTATTGGCAATCTTGTTGTTCTCTAAGAAAAATTATTTTTACTGATTTAACTAAAATCACTGAACACAATATAATATAATAAATTTTGTATTTCACCTTTTTTTGTGAAGTAAATAATTGTTGAAATAACCTCTTTTACCACTGACTAGTTGCAAAACCTGTTTCATAACCAGTTATTTTTATAAAGGATTAAATGTATTCTTTGAAAGAATAATTTTTACATTTCTAAAAGAACACTTCTTGAAATGTCACTCACCAGCACAGAATGAACAGGTGCATTGTCCATTACAATAACTGATGGTTCTGGCAAACGAGGTAATAATTCCTCTTTCATCCACTTTTGGAACATTTCTGCTGTCATAGTTCCATGGTACTCATCTACTTCTTTTGTCTTCGAGGGAAACAATAGTTCTGCATCCTGAATGAAACCATTTGCACCTCCTGCATGTAATACTATATACCTTTTACCTTCATCTAAATTTTTGCTACAGCAGCTCTTCTTACTTTTATCTTGCCATGACCGAGAGGCGTAACCTACAGGATAGATTATTAAAAGCAATTACTAAAGATGATGTAGCAAAATAAAATCATATTAAACCACTATGATTGTGCTTCAAACAGGACACACAATATTCATGACACTCATAAGTCATTACAGTCACTGAAATAACTACAATTTCACAAATGATGCATTTCATTACATGCAAATCACGCCTTCTTGATTCACTTATGACTTTCTATACTATACTATGAAGACTTTCATACTTTTCAACGCTACAAAAATTTATTATATTTTTTTGCTTGCCTTTTGAATAAAACCATGTTTCATCCAAAAACACAAATTCAGAACCATGAGCCTTCAGTTTCATATATTCCATCAAAAAATCTGATCTTGCAACAACAATATCATTTCTTTCCATTAGTGACCTGCGGTTGTCTGTCTTTTTCCATTCAAAACCCATGGCACGAAGCAGGTAAGACAAAGTAGTTCTCCCCCCAGTAAACCCTATATCTCTATCATGTTTGACTGCAGTCAAAATTGAGTTCAGAGTAACACTTTGACCTGAGAAAAATGTTGTATTTACAAAAAAAAACATAGGAAGTCGCTTACATGCAAATATAAGTAAATTACTTACCATTCTCATACATTGAATAAATAATGCGTCTAATTAAGCCCTGTCCAAAATCATCCACTTCACATGTTTTATTCCCTTCTATTTGTGGACGCTTTCTTTTCGGAGTCTGTGCAGTATCAGGGTCTTGTTTCCAAAATCTGTGGCAGTAAATTTAACATTATCCAAGGCAATTTCACCTGATACTTTTATTACAATTTTACTTACTTTTGAACAATGTGACTTTCCAAATTCAATGCATAGGCAGTCTGGTCAATAACAGAAGAAGTTTCTATATTGCCTCGCATCATCAGCTCTTCTACATATCTTGCAATAAAAAAGATGTCTTCTTGGCGTTGATGCTGCGTCACTTCTCCCTTCTGCGGTGGACTCATTGCTAGTTACTCAGAAAATATTAATATTTCTAATAAACTACATTAAATATTACTACAAAAATAAATATCTACTATAATAAATAAAGTAATTAAAGTGCAAGTAATTATAAATATTTTATAAATAGCTAGTATTAATGTTATTAAACTGTAAATTTAACTTATTATTAGTTTCTATTAATGTTATATCTAATAACACAGTGAATTAAATATAATATAAAAATATTATAAATATTAAATAAATAATGGAAATTCTCCGAAATATGTGGGAGTGAAATCGTTCACGTCTGCTCTCGGCTGTGTCGAAGATCTCACAAAGGTTCAGCAGGCGCAGAAGGGATCGGACGGGGCCCCCGTGGGGGTAACGCAGGCAAAATTACACAAAAAAGGGTCATAAACAAGCAACGGTCCTTGAAACTCTGACAAAAGACCCGCCCTGGACTCGCCAAGAATAGAAAAGTCCCGTTCGCTGAACCTCTTATTTCTGCAACGAACTCTCCAAATTCAAACTGAACGCAGTTCACGTAAATTATTAACTTTTAAAAATAATACTCTTGAACATAGTTTCAGAGTACTTCAACATCATTTTATCACTAAAATAAAATATTTTTCATTGACCTTTCTCCTTTGTCGGATTGACAATACATTAGGTTGTTCCACGGCTCCAAGACACGGTAGCCAACGTTCGTGAAATGAAAGCGAATCATTTCTCCATATTAATAGCTGACCACGCCCCCAGACGAGATCCTCGCGGTTTGGCGACAGTGGCTGTCAAAAAAGGCCCGTCACATGACTGAACGGTCTGTATTTCCGGACGTTAACAACGTCCCGTACGAACATCATTAGTTCCGAAAGCGAAGTGCATGTTTTATACAGGGGAGGATGGTCGTGTTTTCCTCATTGGAACGTAAGATCCGCCGCCAACCTCCGCGCCGGTTTGTGTACGCTCCTGTCAGTAGCGACCGCCTCAGCCGAGACGATCTCTCTGGTCTCTAGATGCACTTGAGTTTGTAGTGCTTGCAAGTGTACGTGTGTATGTGTGTGAGGGAAGAGGGGCAAGAATGAAAAAGTCCGTGCGCGGTCCGTGTCTATGTCAGGCACTACTCCGATATTCGGAGAAACTATGGAAAATCTGAGCAACCTGCCACTAAAGACTGTGCTTAAATTTGAGCAAGATGTGTAGCTAATGCCGAAAATCCGCCGCTGAAGGGCTTGAACTCTAGAATCTGCCGCACCGTGGCGCTGCAAGGGGAGTAATTCTGTGTGTAATTCTTCGTGTAACTCTGCCGCTGAGTCATTTCAGCTGGAAATATATTAAGACACGAAATTAGGTAAGAAGAAGAGCAAGTGCGTGGGATATAACAACTTAATTAGTTTAATGTATATTTATAATGAAAATTTCTGATCGTATATTCATCAAGAGTTTCACTCGGTCTCGCTACTCGGTGGAAATAATATTCATAGTTGTGATCTGATAATAAAAAATAAGGTATGTTAATATTTTTCGTATTAAAGTAGTATTCCAGTTTAATCTTTTTGAACTTAACTTCTGAAGTTCATGGAATTAAAACTCAATCGACTAAAATGATAAATTAATAGACGTTTGCGAGACAAAAATTAATTTATTGCAGTGAGTCTCAGAGAATGCAATAAAGGTAATCAAAATGCGGAAAAACTTTTCGAAAATTCGTCGTTTGCCTTAAATTACATGAGATTCTAGGAGGTTTAGTGTTCGTCCGGACATTTGCAATTACAACATTCATCAAATGTGTGAATTTACTCATGTCTAGCGAGGTCGGCGCCTGCGAGATATGCAATTTCCAACACGCAAAAGTAAAGGCGGTTGCCTTGTCAGCATCAACCTCTTTTCTACCGCTCCTCAGTGAAATGAACTTGATTCACTGTGGCAATATATTTCATAAATTCCGTACATTGATATTATAAAACAAACAGAATTCCTTAACAAGTTTGTCCTTAACCATAGCTTTTAGGACAGCAAGTAAGTCGAAGAAAAGCTTAATTTTTTTCTCTTTATTTTTAATCGCATCAACGACTAAGGGCCTGTTTCACCTGTGTCTGATAAAGTTTCTGATACTCTCTCCAGAATTTATCTCACTTATAAGTTGAAAATTTGTGTTTTACGAGTGCCTGATAAATCTATCCAGTAGTTAAATTAACTGGTAAATGATGTGGTTTGAGAGGCTGTTAAATGTTTATCTGGTCGATAACCCCAAAATAACAGAATTTGTGTAAACTTGCTGTGTTTTTCAAGAAATATGTTTTGGTAATGGAAATGGTTTTGGAAATATTTCGGTGATGGACAACGTAATAGATATGATAGACGTTGAATTTCTTAATCATTTAGAGCGTCTGCGCAGACGGCATGTCGGCCAGAATATTTTGAATCCTTGACGAACAAGATTGCAGATCCCATTTTAGGTTAACGAAGCCTGCGGTTAGCAAAGTTATGACTTTGGTAGAACAGAAAATAAAAACAATAACTAATTTGTGAATACCGGCTTATATTGCATTTCTGCAAGGAATGGTTCTACTAAATTCATTTATGTCAAAATAATAGAAAGTATACTTCGTGTTTTGTTAGCGATTCTGAGGTATCCCAAATGAACCGTCTTCTTCTCACTCTGCGTTATTTTGCCACGAGATCATTTTTTATCGCAATTAGAGACTTTAGTGGGGTGAGCCAATATACTACTTCAAATGTAGTAAGTGAAGTGTCTAGTAGTCTAGTGTAAGAAAGTGAAGAAGTTTGTTTTATGAAATTGCTAGATTTTCTAAAGTTCTTGCACAATAGATTGCACACATGTTCCCGTACAATGAATTGGTAATATGTGACATACATTTCGTCGATGTTTAAGAAAAGTAACAAGTCAAAAATATAATTTGCAGGAGAATAGTTTTATGCTGAGTGGAGCCCATTTTATAGTGTTCTCCTTTACATACTGACTGTCTTGTGAACTATCTTTATGATTTTTCTAATAAAATATATATTTCTAATAAATAATAAAGTGTCCTTTTGTATTTTCACAATCAATGATTTTTTCTTCATTGTCCAACACAATGTTTCATGTGTCAATTACATGCATCTTCAGGAATATACAAAAAAAAATTGTCATAATTACATCTGAAAATAAAAAAAATGACAAATAAATTTTGAATATAGAAAATAAAATAAAAAATAAAAATTACAGAGAAATCAGGAATGAAATTTATTAATAAATCAAGTATAAATGGAAAATACATAAGTTTTTAGTACAAAATATACAAGTAGACAGAAGAGAACTTACCAAAACATGTTAAATTAAGAACATATTTAAAAAATAGAATTATATAAAAAATGTTATCAAAAAAGGAAATATTTCCTATTGTGAGAACATACTAATACATCCTCCCTTTAAGGAGAGAGGCAAGAATGGGACGAAAGAGAGCAGATAAGTGTAAAAAATAAACATTATTATTTTTAATAGACTATATGAAAGCAAGTAAAAATGAGTAATCAGAGGTGGAAGTTACAATTCTAAACATATGTACACCAATAAATGTATAAAGGCCAACAGAACATATCACAAAGTACAAAAAATATATATTTATATGGGATTTTTATTTTAGAAAGAACTTTGTCATAAAGGTTTGTGAAAAGATTTGATTCTAGCATAACATTAATAGTCTTGTGTTTTAAAGTAGTATTTCAGAGATTATTCTAAAATATTTTCTGGGTTCATAACCCAAAATTAATTTTTATTTTAGAGAGAACATAGTCATCAATGTTTGTGAAAAGAGTTGATTCTAACAGATGGCATTAAAAGCATGTTAGAATGGATTAATACCATGCTAGAATCAAATCTTTTTCACAAACATTTTCTGGCAATGCTCTTTCTAAAATAAAAATACCATAAAAATGTTTTTTGAAGAAAACATTTTCATTGATTGTTAAAAACAAAAGAAAACTTGTGTTTATTATTATTATTATTAAAGTAACAATAATAATTTTCTCACATTTTTATCGGCTTAAATTTTTCTAAACTTTGAAGATTAGTCTTACAATTTGTTTAAGCGTTGTCAGTATTTAAAATAGATCACTTTGTTTCTTGGGGCATCCCACGCTCCTCTCTGGAGGATTTTTATCGAGAAGTTTTGGACTTCATTCTGTTGTTATGTTTAAGTCAATTTTCTCTGACTTTTTATTTTCTTAATTTAATTGTAAATTATACACTCTAAAAATTCTGTTCAGAGAATGAATTGTATTTAGAATTTTATTTTTATAATATATAATAGGCTGGCTTTCAGAGAAAAGACTCAATATTGAGTAATTTATAAGAAATATGTAATAGAATTTAAAGAACTTATTTTCAATGATATCCTCTAAATTCAAATAAAAATTTGTCATGGATTTCCTTGCCAACGAGGGATACAAGTCTGTTTCCTCACGTGTAAAATTAACTCCTTTCTCGCTTCTTTCCCCTTTCTATTTTGAAATTCGAACACACAGAAAGTATGATATAATAAAACAAACGATTACACCGAACTCGTACACACCTCACGCCGAAGTAAACTGTAACACAAAATAACAACGAATGAAGCAAAAAACTCAAAAAAATACCTCACACTTCCATCAGCAAAACAAAATCGAATTCGGGCGTACAGAGCGCGTTTGAGCTGAAAATGCGACGTTGCCGCTGGTAAAAGTGCAATCAGCAAGATTATTTATCAGAAAGATATCTGTCAGATATTTTAACAAGAAAGACCTTGGTGAAACGAAAAATAAATATCAGACACTTATCTGACAGACACGTTATCTGTCGGATTAGTATTCGGAACTTTATCAGGCACCGGTGAAACAGGTCCCAAGGTTATTCGAGACTACAAAGATTTATAACAGGAGTTTAAGACAATATAGATTTACAGCAGGAAACAATAATGATGTACTTTACAGTCGCGTCCTGATCGCCTTAACCTTGCCCTTGATAGCTTCCCCCCCTCTGCCAACCACCCCTACTCTTGAGCCGGCCGCGAGCAATCAAGTTACTTCAAAAGAAAACTCAATGGACATTGACCTTTCGTGCAATCCCCTCAGATTAAAGAGACCGTTATCTACTGTAAGCTCGAATACAGAACTGATTAGCAACCAATCAGATAGCGAGAATGAACTCCCAGATACTGACTCGGAAAACTCTGACATGGATGATAAAACTACTGAAAAAGGAAACAATAAGAAACAACACTCCAAAATTAAGAAAAAAGCAAAAACCTCTTCTGAAAATGTTGACGATCAGTCATGGTCCAATACTAAAACTATCTTAGAATCTTCCAATGTTCATTACCCACTAAATTTGCTTCAACTCCAAAGTTTCTTTGACAGAACGAAGGGTATAATAACTGTACTGTAACAATTGCCAGAGAATCCTCAGATTTTGAAGCTTTTATAGCAATGTTAAAAGCTGTTCACCAAACCTTACCAAACCGTGGTGTGAAAAATAGATGCTCGAGAATTATCAAAAAACTTGATGCAGATATGAATGAAAAAGTTAAGACTAAGGAACAGGATTCAGAGGAACAGTGATTCAATCCTCTCCCTTCTTGCCAACCTTGCTTAAGTTAGAAAACCCTTCTTCAAGCTTCTCATTCAAGCGTCTACATTGTAATACTACACCCATATATTTTTCTGTATTTTCTCATGGATATTATTCAATGGAATTGCAATGGCTTCTACCCTTGAATGCCTTTTTTAAAAATTCTCGTCAATGATTTCAGTCCTCAAGTTCTCTGCCTACAAGAAACCAACTTTAAAGGCAGTACATGTGCTCAGTTACGTGGATATAAAAGTGTATTCTGTAACAGAAGAGACTCTCTAATTGCAAGTGGGGGTGTAGCGACTTTTGTGAAACAAGATATTTTCCGTCATAATATTCCTATTCAAACTCCCTTAGAAGCCGTGGTCGTATCGATTAAGCTTAATATAGTTGTGACTAAATGCAATATTTACTTACCGAATAGCCAAATGTTGAATATTCTCGAACATGACAATATCATAATACAACTTCCTAAACCATTTATTATAGTGGGTGATTTCAATAGCCATAATACCATGTGGGGCGCTCAAAGAACTGACAGAAGGGGCAAATCTATAGAAGAATGGCTCGATAAATATGATGACCTAATACTCCTGAACAACGGAAGTGCTACAAGATTTAACGCAAGCAATGGTACTGAGAGTGCAATAGATTTAAGCCTGGTGATAGTAACATTGCTACTAAATCTGCTTGGGGCACTTTTGATCAACTTTATGACAGTGACCATTACCCCATCTCCATCAATTTCTCCGACCGACAATTGGTGAAGAATCTAAATACAAGAATAAAACAATTGAAAACGGAATCCTCTTTAGGAAAGCTAGGGCCAAAGCCCGCCTACTATTAAAAACAACAAGACTTCAATCCTGGAACAATTTTACATCTTCAATAACTAGACAAACCCCCTCCTCTTTGTTATGGCAAAAAATCAAGTCCATTAGTGGCGCACCAATGAACTCCACCCCATTCATGGTAATGGACTTAAACGGTAATAAATACTCACAACCTCAAGACATCAGCAATTTACTTGCTGTATCCTTTGCTAAGAATTCCAGCAATTGCAACTATGATCCAGAGCTTTTTAAAACGCTTGAAACGAAATTTCTTATGTTTCAAGACCTTATTTCTTCATTGGTAGGTTCCAACGATGACCATTATAACAGAATTTTCAACTTGGACGAACTTCTGTATGTGTTGAAGAAAAGTAACAACTCGGCTCCGGGTCCTGACAACGTCCCCAACAGTTTTCTTAAAAACCTACCAGTGACTGCCCTGGAACACCTTCTTTAGATATATAATGTTATATGGTCAACTCAGACCTTTCCGGACCAATGGAAAGAAGGTATAGTTATACCTATTCTTAAGCCTAATAAGGACAGATGCAATCCATCTAGTTATCGCCCCATATCTTTAACGTGCAATCTTTGTAAGCTTCTTGAGAAGATGGTATGCAACCGTTTAAGATGGTTACTAGAATCAAAAAGCCTCTTGTCTCCTTTCCAAAGTGGATTCAGAACTTTTCGCTCCACCAATGACCACTTAGTCGGAATTGATTCAGAAATCTGTGATGCCCTTAGCATGCACCACATGCGATGGTCGTTTCGCTTGATCTCGAGAAGGTCTACGAAATGGTTCAAAAATCCAGACTTCTATCTATCATTTCTACATTGTCAATCAAGGGGAAGATGTTTGCTTTCATAAAGAACTTCATTGAACACAGATTTCTCCAGATCCGTATTCAAGATAAGACGTCACAGCACGTTGAGATGTCATATGGCCTTCCTCAAGGATCAGTGTTCAGTGTGATATTATTTCTCATTGCCATAAATGAAGTGAGTAATATTGAAAAAAAACCAGTGAAAATATTTCTGTTTGCTGATGATATCACCCTCCTCTGTAGCGGCAAAGATATTAATCTAATCACAACTATTATGCAAGAAATCCTCAATACAATTAATGAATGGCCCAAGTCGTCAGGATTCATCTTGTCAGAAACGAAATCAGAATGTATGGTTTTATCGAGATCTCGGAAAGTTTTGAACCAGTCTTCAGTAGTCTTGAAAATTGGTGACCATAATCTAAGAAAAACAAATACCAGCAAAATTTTGGGTTTAACATTCGACCATAAGCATTCGTGGAAATTACACATTTCTACCCTCAAAGCTGATTGCTCTGTTAGACTCAACATAATCAAAATGTTATCTTTACACAAGTGGGGATCAGACGCTACTTCCCTAATCAATTGTTACAAGTCGTTGATACAACCAAAGTTAGATTATGGAGTAGTAGCTTATAGTTCAGCCAGCAACCACTTACTAAAAACTTTGGACCCTATAATCAACTCTGCATGCCGCTTAAGTTTGGGTGCCTTCAGGACCAGCCCATGTACTAGCCTACTAGTTGAAGCGGGCCTCCTTCCTTTAGACCTCCGTAGAAAGTTCCTGTGCTTAAAATTTGCTTATTCGACTCATTGTTGTCCCCCTAATCCCACACTTAATTATATCTGTAACCTCTCCAAGTCCCTCCACTATGCAAATCATCCTAACTATCCTAAACCGCTAAGTATTAGACTTGCTAATTACCGGAATGAACTTGACATTGAGTCTCATGATATCATGAAGAGGAAACTCAACCCTCTTCCCCCTTGGGAACATTTCTCTTTGTCAATCGATACGGAAGCTACCAAATTTACAAATCCTGATACCCCAAAACATATCATTAAGCAACTAATCTTGGAGTTCCAACACAAATTTGCTAATCATAGCCAATTTTTCACGGATGGATCCAAGCAACAATCAAGATCTAGTGGAGCTGTTATTTCCATTATCCCACCCCTTACAAATCTTTATCGTCTCCCGGATTTCTATTCCATATTCTCATGTGAAGCTTGGGCTATTATCAAAGCTATTGATATTAGCATCCTAAGACCATGTAACCCAGATATTGTTATTTACCGACATTCCCTAAATCCACTGGTCCAAGAAATCCAAGAAAAGCTTTATCACTCCTTCCTTAAAGGATATCGCGTTGCAATAGCTTGGCTTCCTTCTCATGTAGGCATCCAGCGCAATGAAGAAGCGGATGTAGCTGCGAAGGCAGCAATCTCTCTCCCCGAAATTGATACTGAAGCTGGCGGCACACTCCTCGACTTTGAAAACTACCTCTTACTTACAGTTAAGAAGCTATGGGACCGGAACTGGAAAATGTTGCCTTCCAAATTACAAGCAGTTAGGAAGAATATCGAGAAATCTCCCATCACTTCCATTAGACTTAGCAGAAGACATCAACTGATTATAACCAGACTTCGTATAGGACATTTTAAACTCGGTCACAGCTACCTTATTAAAAAGGCTGCTCCTGATCCTTGCCCAAATTGCGGACTCCCAGTTTCCACGAAGCATATTATAATTGATTGCCACGCGATGGCGACTGTGAGAACAAACTTTAACATCAATGATAATCTATACTGTATATTAAATTCTTATCCCGGTCAAAAGAAAATTATAGAACTCCTCACCAAATTTAATATGCTAAATAGTATTTAGCTAAAGACTATACATTGTCTGCCCTATGTATAACATCTAGATTTAGGATTTGTGAATGTGTATCCCATGAAAATGTGTAACTAGTATGTGAATTTGTAAATACTGTACTTTTGTAACTGTGGTCGCCAATGACCTAGCTGTTTATAAGGCGACCTTAAATAAATAATTTAAAAAAATAATGATGTAATACATTATATCTAACATAAGTACCATAACAAGTAAATCATAACATAGTATAACATCATATTATTTATATTGCGTAACATAATCGTACTGTATCATCAGGACAGGATCATAACATATCACGAGTGTCGTGAATGGACATAAAACATTTCTAGCATGACATTTATTGTTTGCAAAATTTGACTGTCTGGTTCTAAAAGTGAAAAGAGTACAGGATTTTCCCTAAGTCATTTGGATTAAAATACTTAATTATAATGTCTTCATATTTGCGACAAGACAAAATAATATGTTCAACTGATAGTCTTACTAACACATTACGCATGTGGTGGTGAGGTATTTTCCCGCAAGTACCTGTGTGTAATTTTATATTCACCCGTTGTAATTCATGAAAATGCAACGTTTTCGCGTCTAGCCATCTCGGGTCGGAGTTGAGAGATAAGAATAAATCAATTGATTAATGGGTATTATTAGTTTTATGATATCGCCGTATCGACTCCGATTGCTGAATCATCTTATGTATGAATCTTGTGACGTCTTGCTTGGAATATTCAGGGTTTGGTCTTACATTATTTCTTTGGAAATCAATTATTATTGTTGTATTAATTTTATTATAATGGACTTCAGTCATAATAACTGGATAAAGCTGATTAACTTAAAAAAGGAAAATGACTGATAAGCCTTGAATCGTTTGATCGTATAAAGTAGTTCCTTAATTAGATCCAACGTTTTAGATAGTGTTTCATCATATACCATCGTATTTCATCGTATCTTGAAGTTACCCTGTGGAATTTTATTAGTGATGATAGTGGCATTATCAATGCAATTATGCTTTTTAAGCTCTTCCAGAATTGCATGATTCAACATGTTTTCGTAACAAGCCATGTTCATACATTTCACCTAAGACTTGGGGTCCTTCACTGTGGCTTCTTACAAAAATTAAATTAAAAATGAAATGTGAGTCGAAGGACTGATACAAGAAAAGTGAGAACTCAGTAGAGGCAAAATAGTGAGGTACGTAAGTTTGTATTCTAAGTATTGACAAGTTTTAAAGTGTAAAGGTGAGGACAAACAGAAGAAAAGTGAACTTTACAGTGGCAAAACAATATGTTAAGTTAATATCCTAAATGATGTCAAGTGTTATACCTTGAAGCAGAGAAATAGTGGTCAACAGAAGTAGCTCATTCAGATATGTCTCAAGAGCTAACCCTAATTTCATACAGGAGGCCTTCGCCCGAAAGGGATTAGAATAGACTTTATTTATTTACTATGGCTTCAGAAAAAATATTATTACAGCCGTCAATGAAGATATAATTATTTTACTGGAGTCGAGAATGATTCTGTCATGGTCGTCATTTACTTTTTGCAATAATCTGCATCTTTTACGAATTTTATAGAATCCTCACAAGGAGGGATAAGAGTTCAAGTCCTCAAGAATTATGAAGGGCAGAAGGTGAACTTTGGGGAACCCCAGCAGCAATGTTCCTTGGATTAGAGCAATGGCCTTCGACTGACACTGAAAAAGTTATATTTGTGATATATCTAAGGATAACACATAATAGATAGTTGCGTGTACCTATTGAAACTAATTTAAAATAGAGGGCTTGTGTCGAGTCTTGTGCTTGTCGAGTCGAATGCTTGCGAGATGTCTACAAAAGCAGCTATGGTATGTTGTTCCTTTTGGAATGTAGTGTGAATGTGTTCTTTAAGCCTTAGTAGTTGGTGGTTGGTAGAGTATTGTGATTTGAAGCCGAACTGATGCTGAGGTATACTGTTTGTTTTCTTGATATATTTGTCCAATCTGATGAGTATTTATTTCTCTAAATTTTTTGACATTATAGATAGCATGCTGATAGGTCTGTAATTTTCTGCTTTTGAGTGATTCTTGTTTGGTTTAGCTATTGGGTGAATGATCGAGTGTTTCCATATTTGAGGAAAATACCTTGTTCTCAATATAGAATTGTAAATATTATTTAGAAAGGCGATGGTATTCTCCGGTAGATTTTTTAAAATGATTGTATTGATCCGATCGTGGCCTGGTGCTTTTTTTATTTGGCATATCCTTTATTATTTTTCTTATTTCATAAGGGGATATGAATTGAATTGGGTGGGGAAGATTATATAGGGGAGCATTGAACATTTTGAGAATTTCATCGTGTTTGAGATCTTTAGGGGAATTGTTGGGGTAAATGTGTAAACAAAGTGGGAGGCTAGAACTTCAGCCTTTTCCCTTTTTTACCATCACTAGTTGCTAATGGGGGAATATTTGTTCTTTTTTTAAGAGTTTCTTGGGAAATTGCCATAGTGAGTTGTTTTTAGTTTTTAAGTTATTGATTTAGAAATTGTATTGTTCTTATTTATATCTATTGAGAACCTTTTTACAAATATCATTTAACAGATTTAGTTCTTTTTTTAAAAAAGGAATTCTTAAGGAATTTCAAAGTCGTCTTGTTTTATTTTTTATACGAATTAAGTTAATTATATTAGATGGGAGCGGTTTATATAGTATTTTGTTAACATTAATTTTTTTTCAATATGACTGATGTTAATTGTACTAATTATTGTTGTTGAGGGTCGTGATGGCTTGGTTAATTTCTTAGGGAGAATTCAGGTTGTGAAATGAAGGTATGGATTTTTTACAGTGCCTTTAAATTACTTCCAATGAGTGTTTAAGGTGGGTGGGGAAGTTGGGGAGGTTTTCTACGCGAGTTGACATTATTACCTGTAAGTGATCTGATTCTAGTTCATGTTACGTTGTAGATATGCATTGTCTGAATATTTGTGACTGCTATGTCAAGTATGTCTGGAATTTTGTTTGGATCATTTGGGAAGTAAGTGGGTGCGGTTGGTGGTAATATGTTGAGATTAAGATTTCTTTTTATGTTGAACAAGTATTTACCAGCAGGATTCGTAAACCGACATCCCCATGTGTGTTTGGATTTTAGGCCGCCTGCAATAATGAATGGACTTGGTAGTTGTAATAATGTGGAGAAGTTGCTGTTATCGATTTTTATATTTGGAGGTTTATATGCTGTCACTATCGTTAATGTCCTGTTATTATTATACTTTACATTTATTCCTGCTTTTTCGAGACCGGGCGTGTGCGGTAGAGTAATCTGGTGAAGTGGTATACTGTTTATATTAATATTATGACACCTCCTCCTTTCGAGTTTTGTCAGTCTTCTTTGATGGTTTTGTATCCCTGTAGAAAAAATGGGAATTCTGGGTTGGGATGTGATTCTGTGATGCATGCTACATCAATTCTGTTAGTATGTAGGATGTGTATTTCGGCTTTTTTGTTGATAATGCCGTTGGCATTCCAATTTAGTTTAATTAAATCATTATGGTGATCCATAATTGTTGTTTAATGACATAGCAATTGAGTGTTGGATATTCTGTATAATTGTTGGTATAAGTGAATTTATAAAATTAATGATGTGGTTGGTTATAAACTGAGTGATGTTTTGTATGAATGAATCACCAATATTGAGGTTGTAGTTTCTGTTTGCGTGTTGGTTGTTATGTTGTTGGTGCTTTGTGTTTGGCGTGTTTTGTTGGTAGTTGGTATTTGTTGCCTGTGCGAAATTAGGTATACTGTTGGTTGGAGGTAGTATTGGAAAGTTTGTTATATTGAATTGAGAGGGAATAAGATTGTTCCTATGTCTGACATTTGGATTATTTCTTTCACTTTCTAACATTTTACGATAATATGGCCATTCTAATGATCTGAGGTCAGCCCTATACTTCCCTAGACAAAGTTTACATGTTGGAGGGGAGTTCTTGTGTTCACAGTTTCCTGATATGTGATCACTTGCACAAAACACTCACGAAATATTATGATTACAATTGTTTTTACTGTGCTGAAAGTCTAAACACAGGTAACATTGTAGGGGGCCTTTGGATTTCTTTCTTCTTTCTGGTTTCACTGTGTTATTACCTATTTGTTTCATTTCTAGAACAACCTCGATTTTGTGAGTGCCGTCAAAGTCTACTGCCACTACTGAGATGGGGGAATTGTTCTTATATAGTCGAGTACCTTTTGTAGCAGAATTGAATTTGTTATTGATTTCAGCTAAAATTTCATTTTCTGTGATCGAAAGATGAATATTTTTTATCACTGTTGAGTATTTTAAATTTTATCCGAATTCGTGTGAAATTGTTTTTTGGTGACCACAAGATATTTAACTGCTTTTCGGAAGTCGGTCTCTGACTAGAATTGGATTCGAATCTTTTGATTCTTGAATTCTGTAGTGAAGTTGCATGAGATGTTAGATTTTATTTCATTCACGAAGGTAATTTGAGTTTCAAAATTTGTTACAAAAATTGGTGAGATTTTATGTTTTTCATGTAGATCCTCTGGGATATCTTCGTTTAGACAACTAAATCTGTTTATGATTTCTACATTGTACTGACTTTGTAAGTTCGACCCTGCCGAAGGCTGGCTGCCTATGGTTACACGTTTTAAGTCTCGATTATCACTGTCGTTACCGCTGGGAAAAATAATACATTCAAATTTGTCTGTCAAGAATTTGAAACCAGTTTTCATTGACCATTTGTAAACGCAGTTTACTGCATTTTGCATTATTTATTGGTTGCATCAAAGTTCTTTCTTTTGCATAGTAACACCGTATCATCGGCGTATTTCCCCACAATTGGTCTTACAATACCATCATCAGCGTCATTTACATGGATTAAAAATAGGATCACAATGAGCGCCGATCCATGTGGTAACCCATTTTTGATGGACATAAGTTTCTTTATTGATGATAAGTTATTATTTATACGTACTTGAATAATTGTGATTTAATAAAGTGGATAAGAAACTCTAACATATGTCGCAGCAATGTCAATAGCTTGTCGTAGCAATTTAGTAGCTTGTGTGTCCATAACATATCGTATGCTTTCCAATGCCTAGATTTACTAAGATACAATATCCGTGAAGAAAGGCTTCATGGATTAAAGTCGTGGTGCAGATAAGAAGTGGCGGAGTGGCCAGTCCTAAAATCGAATTGCTTGTCTTTTATTAAAAGTTGAAATTCAAAGAACCTGACCTTATTCTTTATTACAATTTTTCTAATTTTGCGTAGATTACAAGTCAAGTTGCGCATCTGCAAGTCACATGGCAAATATTTCTGCACATGGTAGATTTGACTGGTCTTCACCAGGCTTGGGAATTGGAATGACTGTGGCAGTTTTCCAGAGTTGTTCCCACTCTTTGGGAGATTTTTAATTAGGCAGTCTCGAATATTATCTGGACCAGGGGCTGAATTGTTGATATTTTTACTTCCTCAAATACGAGCGTACCGGTATACAGGAAGTAATATACGTACTATAGAGAATTATCTGTAATGTTGCGTAAAATCGATTTCGAGATTTCAACGGAAATATAGATCTTGGGGTCTGCTACTACGTAAGTAAATAATTGAGAAGATTAATTGAAATTTTACAGCTATATTTTGCGATCATCATTTTTGCATCGTTTGTAGTTAAGACTTGCATCGTTTGTAGTATTGATTTTCTTGCTTAAAAGTGCTTGAAGTAATACTTGAATTCAGGCGAATTTAAATTTTTGTTTTCAAAACCCGCTCCAAATTCTTTTTTTTTCTATTTTTTTCCTCGGATAGAGCAAAGGAAACTTAAAAGCAGTAATTTTTCGTTGAACTCACTAATTTTCGAAAATTAAATGAGTTATAAATTAATAAGTAGTAGGAAAATCACGGGATCGGTCAATTAATGGATTACACTAGTTTGCCAACGTTTCGGAATATTTTATTCCATCAT
The DNA here is from genome assembly GCA_011170035.1 of Teleogryllus occipitalis. Lineage (NCBI taxonomy): Eukaryota > Metazoa > Arthropoda > Insecta > Orthoptera > Gryllidae > Teleogryllus > Teleogryllus occipitalis. The sequence continues at coordinate 87,624 of BLKR01003818.1, forward strand.
CAGGGCTAACAACCAAAAAACACAATCACAATAAATACGGACAAACTCTTCTGAACAACAACATACAAAAAACATGAATGAACATACATGTGGAACAATAATTACACCGATAACTAAATAAATAAATACATTATACACCGTATATCTAAAGGATACACACCTTACTAATACATATAATGGTCAACCATGTTTCTCCACAGCACAACTCCAATACAGAGTTGCTGAAGCACCCACGTCCATAGCAGGTCCGACCATGGCCACGGCCCGAAAGAAAGTGAATGAAAAACCACTGTATTGTCAGGACCACGTGCTCAGCAACTCCATGCCGGAACCATGCGTATCCGGTTTCATTATCATATTCATTTATTTATTTACCCTTTTTTTTTATTATAAAATTTTTTTTATATCTTTGCATCCGAACCCGTATTACGAAAAAAAAAACAATGTTAACAATTATTTGTGTTACTATATTATTAATAAGGTACCCTTAATAGATCTCTTGAGTATTGAGAGAAAATCATAGTATATTACGTACTTCCGGTGAATATGTGTTAATATTTATATTCCTTAATTTCATAGGGTCAGTTATTTGTTGTGTTATTTATTTTTTTATATTATTATTATTATTATTATTATTATTATTATTATTATTATTATTAACAATCAGAGTACATGTCAACTGGAGTTTGCACACCATAAACTCTACAATATTTATCAATGGAACCCTCATATGAATGAGGCCATTGACATCATTGCCAACCCAACCAACCAAATTATTCATTTATTTCATTTATCTATTCATTTATTTATCTCCTTATATATTATATTGATTTTAATATTTTGATACATAAATACCTAAAATACTGAAAATATATTGTATATATAATATAGAGCCATATCAACCCTGGCTCGGGTGGGCAAAATTATATTAAAATAATAATAATAAAAAACCAATAAATACATAAAAAGTAATACACTAAAAAAATTATTAATAAATGAATAAGTTAGTTGAAACCATCAACCTGAACCCTCAGTATTCTGCCAAAAATTTTGATAACCACCATACAGTACTCACTTCTCATGATCCCATTCACATTAAGCTGTTGAGTGACAATAATATTAGTTTTAACTTAGGACACCAATTCCATCTGGCGAATACCGTTGGATTCGATATTACAAATAATAAATACAGTAGTCATAAGAATACAATCATCATAATATAATACAATTCAATCATCAAAATACAAATCAATATATCTCTCTACCTACAACACTTATCCTTCACTATAATGCAATCCAATCATCAAAATACAGTACAATTTAATCTACATAAATCATATAACATGGATATTCATTAAATAAATCATAAATAGTCTATTCTTCTTTCTCTTCCACCCATCTCATTTTTCTTTCATTCTCAGTCAGATCGTGCTTAATTCCCTATCCTATATATAAAACTGAAAAACCCCTTGACAATCTGGTTCTAGTTGAAGCTTTGAAATTTTGAAAAACATTCTTTAAAATTTGGAGGTACTTTACATGAAGATCCCCGGACATTTTCAAAATTTTCTCAAAAACTGCTTTTAATTTTTTCTTGAAATTTCTTGTAAGAATAGAGTATAATACACCTATAAACGTGGCATAGGTTCGATTTCCACGAAAAAAACTGAATTTTTGAAAATTGCACAAGTTTTATTTTTTGGGGGGCGTCTTTCTAGAACTATAAAATTGAAGATAGGGTTTTTATTATCAAATGAAATTTGAAGTCCGTAAATAGTTCTTTCATTAATGTCATGTACATTTTTTTGAAACTTTTTGTAGATTTCGTTCAATGGTGAGTGCAATATTTGCAATTTTAAAAAACAACAAAAACAAGATTTTTCAAAAACGGCTCACAATTTTTTCTGTAAATGTTTGGTAAGGTTAGTGACAAACAAACCATATAATATGACATAAACGCTATACTGCTCTATTCTTTTCTCAAAAATTACAAAAATGTAATATTTTTGACTTGTCTCCCACGTCGGTAATATTTATATTAGAGGGGATTTTTTTCACATTATTATTTACAAGTACGTGTGATTTAAATAATGTCATTTAAAGTTTGTCGAAAACTCAACGGTTTTCATCGGGAGCGGTAGCTCAGTGCAACAACTGATGTCACTGCAGCGCCTCTGACCGGGAGGTCCTAGGTTCGAGTCCCGACGGCGGCAGGATTTCCGACACTAGCTTTTCAGCTAGATGGAATTCAGTCGCTATCTGGAGGAGAATTCTAGCGGCCGGCTGCTCTGATCGGTAGTTTCCGATCAACACCAGACGAATGCCGGAACAGTACCTTAACAAACGGACCGCGCGCGATTTTTCCTTCCTCTTCCTTGTCCTATCCTCTCCCCCTACACACACACACTTACACTAACATGAACTACACTACCACATATTCCGGGAGACCGGTCGGGAGCTTAGAGCTTGTCCCGGCAGGGGCGGTGCCCCGCTGGTGGAAGAGTCCTGGCCAGGGGGAAACCTCGCTAGCCGACGGTAGGTCGGTGCCGGATCTCGCCATCCAGCGCGGGAAGATCACCGCCATCTCCCGAGGGAAAAACATGCACTACACTTATGGGACTAATGACCAAAGCTGTTGACGCGCCCAGAATCACCAACCAATCAACTGGTTTCTGTGAAAATGAGCTCAAAATTGAACATCATCTTCAGAAACGCTCAAATGCCATTTTCTCAAAAATGGCTCGACATTTTTTCTTCAAACTTTTGCAACGGATAGTGGTAATGGCACTGTTTAATATGACGTAAAGTTCATTTTGGTGTATTCTTTTGTTGCTGTTTTTTTTCTTTCTTCAAAAATGACACGAATATAATTTTTTTAATATGTCTCATGCCGTTAATGTGCACATTTTCAACGATTTGTATACATTATTGTGAGTGGAAGTGCTTCAAATGACTTTAAATGAAGTTTTTCGAAAACTCAATAGATTCCTGTGAGAAAGAGTTTCAAATTTAGCGTTTACAGTAATGCTTAATCATTTTCTTAAAAACCGCTTCTAATTTTTCAGTGAAAATTTCTATTTAAGTCGAGGTTTTACTCTTCTTTAATATTATTGAAGGTATATTTCGATTCTACTATTAGAAAACCGAAAAATTGAGTAAATGTCAAAAAATGTACATTGACGATAGATGGCAGCTGGCAAGAGGTTGGGGCAACACCGTAAAGTAAGTCCGCACAAAGAAAATTAGAACACTTTACTTCGAGAAAGTCTGTGCCATTCTATCTCAACTCTAGTTCAGTTTATCATCCTTAGTCATGTTAGCAATGTTATGATGCCCTATTATCTCCATACATCTTTCTAATAAACGATTCCAATCTTCCTCTAGCGCAAATTTCCTTCATAAAGTACCCACACTCTTTGGCCAATATCTTCGTCAACTCTTCTCGTTTCCTAACCTGTACCTTGCGATCGTCCTCCTGGCACTATTATCAAGTTTCTTCATGTTCTGTAGCAATTCTTTCTAAGTATACAGCCTATAATCATGCTCAACACAAGATGTACGCCGTTAAGTTAATGAAATTAAGAACTAAACAGCGGCACTTCTTTAATTCGAAACTTTCACATACCATCCGCCCGATATTGAAGCTGTCACAGTAAAATGTCTTGTTCTTGTTTCCTATAAAGAAGACCATTGAGCGTCAGTGCTTCATTTGAGCTCGTCACAAACCAGGGAGCGATAATGCCAGAGCACGAAAAGCTATATCTTCTCTCTTACTGGGCCACGTTTTGAAGATGCTAAACCGCTAGCTTTCTCTGGGGTCGAATCCCGATTACTTGGAATAGGCGGACAAAACGAGTCGGCGGCATGTGTCCTAGGGATTCTACCTTTTCCATCTGCATCTTATATTATCAAGATTCCCTTTTCATGCTCGTTATTTACATCACATTTTGATATTATAATAATTATTTCATCTCAATGACCTCGCCTTAGTAGGTATATCCAACGGTAACCATGTTGAGTCTGAGAAGGTATAGCCATTGCATCCACTCCAATTAAATCCAAACCATACGATGAATTAATATCATTTCAGCTGTTACTTGTATAAAATGTTGCCCAATTTTAGGTGCGTTTGAAGGACCTCTTTCGAGACGCGAATCTCATGTTCGGTACCAGACCCTCGGTAGTGAATGAAAGACCTACAGGGATCTCGGATCTTTGATTTAGAAACATCCATATCACCTACGCAGTTTGAGGGGTCAAGTTTGGTCATGTCGGTTAAATCTTGTTTCGTATAGATTAAAGTTCGAGCATGATGAAAGAACAATATTTTTATGGCACAAGAACATAAGTTCTCTTAAAAGTTTATTTCGTAACCTATTTTAAGTTAATTTTTTAAATATTAAATGTTTATATTGATGAAATAGAAGGTATATATTTCATGTGTTTAAATTGTAAATTATAATAGTCTATGTAGGTTTTTCTATCCCTTTCTTGAATTTAACTAGAATCGATTTCATTGTTCTTGGGAACAACAATTTTAACCTGTAGTGAAATAAATACCTACTTACAAAATTCACTGCTGACATTTTTATTTCACTTATAATACTATTTTAGTCGTTTAACGAAATATGGCGATTATTTGACGTTCCCCCGGGCTCCGCACTGTTATTCTTGCTTTGGTGGTTACAATTTTCGTTTGTAAATGAAATCTGATTTTAATCTCTTTTAATTTTACATTAATTTACAAAAAGAGAATGATTAATTGAATTATGATAATAAAGGGTATCATTTCTCTTTTTGTCTCTCTTTCTCTCTCTCCCTGTCCCTCTCTCCTTCCCTCCCTCTCACTCTCCCTCCCTCTCGCTCTCCCTCCCTCCCTCTCCCTCCGTCTCCCTCTTTTACATAATATTTGGTTTGTTGATACACAAAAATTGGCAAAAAAAAACTCGATATTCTGATAATATTGAATCAATTATCAGCGAGGAGAGTATAGTTCGCTTATTCATAGCAAATATGAGTCCGTGTCAAAGGCCTTACGGAACTCGATGCGACCTATTATTCTTCTATTGATTAAATACTCCGGAATCGTAAACTAATGACAAATATCTCAACAAGGGTGAACAATGTTCACGCCGGAATTTCAAAATCGAAAAGTTGTTTGTAGTGGTCGACGAAATGATTCACTGCGTGAGTTGTGTCGTCACCTGAAAACCCTCGGTGGCATAACCGACGCCCACGGTGCAACTGCGGCGTTCAGGCGCCGGCCCAGGCGGCGCGACGCTCTGCTGCCTTCAACTGCTGCTGCGCTTAGACGGAACAAACGAGCGGTTAAGCCCACAATTAAACTCTGCGTGGTTTTGTTCCCGTCAAAACAGAAAAACAGTTTGTGGGCCTCCTAATTAGTGAAGTTCCTGGTCAAGTTTATGTGTTGGTCTTGTTCTATTAATACCATTAATAATAATAATAATAATAATAATAATAATAATAATAATAATAATAACAATACCCAAATATATTGGTATTACCTATGAACTTACGTAGCTGTTGCCTTTTTTCACTACCTTTTGCTGCAGCCAATTCTTTTTAAGTATTACTACAAAAGTAACATGCCAGAAAGTAAAAGTAAATTAATGAAACTCATGTAGAACCACATCAGGTTTAGTGCCACAGGTACATACGTTCATATAACATGTTCTTTACTGTGTTTGAATACAAGAGTACATAATCAAATACAACTTAATTTGGAACTTCAGCAATAAATATCACTATTTATGATAAAACGTAGACACGAACGGAGTCGTTATTATTTTCAGGTCTCTCTGACCGCGGTACTCGTATAACGGACATTCGGTTACCAAGTACTGGGCCTTCGGAGGATATCTTGATGATGTCGCCGTCTTCGCAACGCACAGCGACATTGCCGTAGCCAAGGACTATATTCAAAACACACTGAACGAATATGTTAACTGGACTCAAAAATGGAGAATCAAAATAAACCCGTTAAAATGTCAAGCAAAAATCTTCACGTTATGCCGCCCCAAAAATCCTGCTGAATTAAATCTTCACAATACATATATTCCGTGAACCTCATCACCGATAAAATTCTTAGGAGTGTTGCTTGATAAAAGAGTAGCTTGGAAACCACACGTAAATGCAATAGCCAACAAAGTATCTGCAAAAATATCAAAACTCTTCCCTCTAATCAATGCAAATTCTTCATTGAAAGTGGAGTGCCGATTGGTACTATTTAAATCCTTAATTCTACCAACCATGACTTACGCATTTCCAGATGTGCTGCGACTAGCAATATCCAAAAATTAACAGCCATTCAGAATATATTTTTAAGAAGAACTTTAAATGCCCCCTGGTTCATTCCAAACACCCAGATTCGCAGAGAATTGAAAGTGCCTTCATTAACCACATAACACATGTAGCCCAAAATTTTTAACGAAAACCTTCACCCTTCTCCATGCTCCATAATCTTCAGCCTAGGTCGCAATGCTGCATACCCACATATTAAATATAGGTATCCCAAAGACCGATTCAAACCACCGAAATCCCCCATAACTGTCAATAGATCAAACTGAAACAGTCTTCAACCTCGCTTCATTTACTTTAGCACAATGTTAACATTCTTCCGTGAAATAAAAATCACTGCTTACGGATGGCCATTCCCAAAAAGTCAAAAAACTATGTAATGCATAATTTAACCTCGTCGAAAGACAAGTATGTCAAACGAGAAGAAATAAATTAAAAAAAGGAGGATATCTTCAGTGGCCAAGGGCGCAGTGTGTGTGTGTGTGTGTGTGTGTGTGTGTGTGTGTGTGTGTGTGTGTGTGTGTGTGTGTGTGTGTGTGAGTGAGTGAGTCTCGGACAAAGAGGTCAGCGCGGCGGCTCGCTGGTGAATCACGGCACAATAACAAGTTCCATTTTGTTTTCTGTGAAGTAAAGAACGAAATAGTCTACATCCGCTCTCAATTAACTTAATTTCCTTGTACCTTGGGTTACTAGTGATAGTTCCCGAGTATTACGCGATGATTTCAGTGGACCCCTTCGCATTGCGATGACCGTTAGGTGGGCCTGGGCATTTCCAAAAACATCGGCCGCTTGCGAAAGGGGGCGGCGTCTTTTGGAGGCGCGAGTGGGCGGGCGGTGGGAGGGCGGTGGGAGGGCGGTGGGAGGATCGGGGTCAGTGCGTCGCCTTTCTACAGCCTGTTGAGTAACGCGCCGCGCGTCCTACGCACAAACGCGGGCCAATCCAGCCATTGCACTTGCCGCGAATTCGAAGGCTTGCGAAAATCGAGGCAAGGGGAAATCTGATTAGCAAAGGGAGAATGTCAACGAGTCAGTACTCTGCGAAAAGAAAGGAATAATTATTTCGTGTCGGACACCAAGCTTTTAATAATAAGGCACTTAGGAGTAGGTAATGTGTAATGTAAGCCAAATTACGTGTTTTTTACAGGAGACCCAATTGATAGTTCAAAAATTCTGTAAAGTAGGTGATAAATGTAAAAAAAATGTTTTGTATTAAACGTACTGCGCGTATTACTATATAGCCCGCTAGTGGCTGACCAACCTCTAGCAGAAATGATATACGTAAATATCTCAATTTCGCTTGTTGAGTGGCTTACTGTTGTCTCATCGCAAGCATCTCAATGGGTAGTTAAGTTCACCATAATCAGAGTATGCAAAAGCGAGTAATGTTATTTCCATATTTCTTTTTCAATAAATTCATGAAAAATAATAGAACTAATTTAGATTAAAAACGCTTTATGAAAACCAGACTCACTGGAAATTTCACCATCATATAATACACGTATAATGATCTACATCTAAAGTACTCTAATTGCAATAGCAATGCGGAGGAAAACACGGAGATTGAAAGAACAAACAAATGGATTTTCACAGGCGACTCACGTAGTCCCAAACGGTTAGGTGTTTATGCTGCGTTGAAGGGTTGTCGATTCGAATCCTCCGTCCGCCATGTATTTTTGCTGCTTCTCCCTACCTTACAGTTTGTTGAGGGAAAATGTTCTTCTTGTATCATAGTATTGCAAGGAAAAATCTTGGAATCACCTAAATAATACGATCTAGATTTTTCGGACGTAAAATCCTTAGCGTTCTTCGGATTCTTCTCGGGCTGCAACTTTGCACATACGTCAATAAGATATATTAATGTCTTTCTGCAAATGCTTAACTCTTCGGGAATCGTGTCTATTTAACTTAAGCGATGTAATTTTTACGACACTCATTTATTTAATGTTTTAACATATTTATTTATCTTATAATTTGGGTTATTACTTTTGATATTAGAGTGCTTGTTGTAGTATATAATTGCGTTTTATTGCAACAAAAATTTAACTCTACATAAGAAGACGCGTGTTGTAAAAAGTACAACAAAATGCACGCGATTCAACTTATACTATATCCGTATAACCTAAATATCCGGTCAACAATCTGTTTGAATAAGAGGCAGTGGTCGGGTAGAATTTGGCGAAGGAATGCACGTCAGAACCACGTTCCCAGCTCGTACAGAATCTTCTCTATCTAGCGAAAAAATAACCTGTAATATTCACAGCAGCGTACTTCCCGAAAGTAGTAGTTGAGTAATTTTGACGATAATCGTGATTTTTTTAAAATAAATATCCAATCATTTTAGCTTGTTGCCATCCCTATCTGTTCACGCAGGAGAACAGAAGGAAAGCAATAATTCAATTTCCGGTAGACTGAAGAGTTATGGCCATCAGCACATTTCTTGTAGTATAAAAAATTTGCATTTGATAACAATAAGAGCAGGAAGCGTTTCCGAATACAGGGCATTTCAATTAAATTAATAAAGAGTTTCTGCAGTTAGAGATAAACAACCAGGAGCCCATATATCATACAAATATTTTTTCATTAATTAATAATTGGTTAGAAGTGACGAAAAGCCTCAAATCAACTGAAAGGCGGTACTGTAGAAAAAAATGATTATTTGAATGTAACTTCGTTTTAGGTAATACAAATTTTAAATATTTTCTTATATATTGCGAACACAGTGTCACGAATAATAAGGATTTAGTTAGTTGTAGATCTGTGTCATTAGTCACTCGGAAATTATTATTGTCAGTTCGTTCTTCAGTCGCGCCTTACAAGCTGCCTGAGGCTTACTAACTGTCAGGGGCCGAATTACTAGCGTCATTCGCTTGAATGAAATTTATAAGATGTTCTAATTGTATTAACACGTGTATTGCAATCCGTATGCTGTGTTGTACATATATGTGAAACAATATCTTATGGTACCTATTCAGCGGGTACTCCCTCGCCCCCAGAGGGGACAAGCTCTAAGCTCCCCACCGGGATCCTGGCATATGTGGTAGTGCATGTAAGTGTGTGTGTGTGTGTGTGTGTGTGTGTAAGTAAGGGGTGACGATTGGAAACAGAAGAGGTAGGAAAGATCGCGCGCGATCAATGGCCTGTTTGTTAGGGTACTGCTCCGACATTCGCCTGGCGTTGATCCGAGAAACCACGGAAAACTATCGATCAGCGTAGCCGCCGGAAGAATTCCCGTTGAAACAGCGACTGAATTCGACCTAGCTGAGAAGCTTGTGTCGGAAATTCTGCCACCGTTGGGACTCGAACAGTAGGACATCACTGTCAGAATCGCTGCAGAGACCACGGTAATTTTGACTCTGGGGTAAATCAGCCGATCTCACCGGCTGGAATCTTGTGGTCATCTGACTTATACCGTCTGATTTTGCGCAACTGTACCCCGTTCTTTTTATCTTGAACAAAATCGAAAATTTACGAACATATTGAAAAATTCACCTTCCAGTGGGAGTCGCTGGAGTGAGCGGTAATGTATAGGGATGACAAAAAAATCTGTTTTTAAAACATCAATATTTTCGACCAGAAACTTGGATATATTAACATAGATTTTTTCTTCATATCAATATATCAGTCCAGAAATATGGATGCTTTCAAAAAAAATTTTCATGATAACTATTATATTTTCAGTAAATATTTTTTTGTGAATTATTTAAAACTAACAATCATTGTTGATGCCCAGACGCCACGAACCTGTTTACTAATCGCGAGGTCTCTCCGGTGTTGCATGGATTTTGAACCTTGTCTATATAGAATATTGATTAAAAATTAAAGTAACAGAGTAATTTAACGCAGAATATAATTACAACTACTTGTAATATTTGCAAATTATCTATCACATTAGATCAAAGATCTGTTTTACTTCAATGCTTTATGAATGAAAGTTAGGTTAAATGTGTAAAAATAGCAAAACACCATGCCCTTTATTTTTTAATTCTTCTTTTCTTTCAATAAAGATTATTGTTTAACAAATAGTTTATACGTGGTATAGAAAACATAGTAAGGCTCTGACGGATTTAGTTCTTACTTCTTTCTTTCTGGAGCTTTTTATCCACCCTTTACGTCCCGATGAGACGCTTATTGGGCCAATCAATGAAATATATCTCATTTAAGTACTACAATGAAAATGGAAATAGGATGGGGAAGTACCGTCTGTTTTATCATGTTTTTAAAACATCGATGATTTTTATCGATGTTTTCATCGACATCGAAAACCTTTCGGTGATGTATCGAAACATCGATGCATCGATTATTGAGTAAAATTTGCCCTCACTAACAATGGGCCGAGCCTGCCGGCCCGGCCTCCAGGGCCCCCGCGGCCCCGCCCCCTGCGCGAGTGACGAGTGGCAGCTGCCAGGGCTCCTCCGGCGGAAGCGGCCGCTCGCGCGCACTGAGGCGCGGCGCGCGTGCGCAGGCGACGCGTCCGCGTTGCGCCAATGCGCTTTTGTCTCGCGAATCACAACACGCGCGCCTTTGTCGGCGGTTGCGACAAACACGCCGCGGATCCCTTCGTCGCCTGAGCACGTCACGCGCTAGACAGCTGGAAGGCAGGCGAGGTGCAGTTCCGCCCCGCCCCCTCAGCGAGGCTCGCGGAGGGGGGAGGGGTGTAGTCGGTACATCGTTCCGGGGATAAAGTACTAGTGAAGATGTAGGATATTTCTTGATATCAAACTATTTTTAGTATCATAGTTTTATATCACACTTTTATTTTTTTAATATGATTCTTTTAAATCATACTTTTATTTCATGCCATATTTTTAAACCAGGCAGAAGAAATGCAACAATACATACAATGTACTACACTAAGGTGAATATTTACTTCCGTTGTATCTCTCTCGCGAAGTAAGGTAGATTGCGTTATATTTGCACAAAAATATATTTTCTCATTCCAAGCTTGCTTCTCGTGGATTTTATTAAGAAAAGTTTATACAGGAAATGAAATATTGATAATTTGTGTACCATCTTAAAGTGCATATTTCAGAATTTTTAGGTCATAAATGCATTTTTAAGAGCATATTTCAAGATTTTTTAGGTCAAAAAAATCGTTTCCTTATAGATGAGTACGAACTATAAGGGCCCATGTACTATCATCTTTGTACGGGGAACTGAATTTTCTGTAGCGGCCCCGCCCACACCACAAACTGGACCTTTATGAGCAGTAGGGCTACCAGATGCTCCTCGATGCAGCCCAGATTGTATATTAAACTTGTGTAAGTCACCAGTTCTGTACCCTATCACAAGATATTTGCCACAACTTGTCAACGTAAAGCATGCAGCACTAATCTGATTTGATCTGCACTAATCTGATCCTCTCCTCCAGCCCCTCTCTCAATGCGGCACCTGCCGCCGACTCGGCCCCCGCACCACCTCCAGCGGCCGGCGCCTTCGCCACCCGGGCGCCGCCATTGTCGCCTCCGCCCCGCCCCCCCCGTCCCGCGCCCCGGGCGCTCGCGCCGGGCGTCGATCCCGCGAGGAGCGTCGCCCGCCCGCGCGCCTTTTTCCTTCCGCTCATTTGAGGCTTCGCCCGCCGCGCTCGCCCTCGGGCTTGTCGCACGAGGGATAATTAGCGCACATGACCCGCCTCTAGATGACCAATTCAGTTTAGCTGTCATGATTTTCCTTTATAAATTCATTTCTATTGTTTTATTCTTTTGTCGTTGAAATTGTGTTTTTCATCTTTCCTAGAAATTTATATTGTACGTAGTATAGAGAACATTATGTAATGCTGAAGCAAAAAGCAATTTTTCTGCAAAAATCCGTATTGTACGTACGTTTCGTACGTTTATGACAATCGTAGTACGTTTATGACAATCCAAACTAGTGGTGCTACAACAGAAAATAATTTTCCTCACAATTTGCCCTTTTTGAAATTTTCAAAAATTCGGTTCAACGAACGAAACTATTTATTCAAGGGTACTTTATATTAAAAAAATAAACAAATTGGGAGCCTTTTTTAGAATATTGTTATAAATTGCCTTTACTTCAAGCCAAAATTACGTGAAAACTACTTGCTTTTCAAAGAATTATTCGTAATGTTATTTAAAGATCTAATACCGTATTGAAGAATAGATTACGTTCACAGAAAGTCTCTTTCGTCATTACTATTGTAGATTTTCAATCTTAATGTTTTTCTAATTTCAAAAATAATTCTCTAAAAACGGCAAACCACTGAGAAATTTTTATAAGAGTACTTCGCTCTATTCCAGAAAAATATTTAAAGAAAAAAATTGGAGCCATTTTTGAGATGTTTTGTAAATTACTCCAAGCAAAAATTACGCTAAAACTACTCGTATCAAAATTATTCATGACCTTATTTAATGATGTAATTTTGTTTCGAATAGATATCAATAAGGAAAAACCTCATGAAAAAAATTATAATTTTGCAATGTTAATTTTTTACTATTTTCGAAAATAGTTCATAGAAAATGGTCCTTGAACAAATTTTAGATAGATAGATAGATTTATTACTAATTTGCAAATAAGTTCCAGAACTTGGTGGCAGAATACACTAACTAAACATTACAGAACTTAACAACTATACAAAATTTTACAAATTTTAATAATTTTACAAATTAACATAAACATTTCACCGTGCAAGCTTCCATACACTCCACTTCACTTCACTTCACATCACTTCATTTCACTTCACCTCGCCTCGTCTCCACCTCACCATACTGCCAATTACTTTTGCCAATCACGTTTTAATGTGATTCTGACACATATAAGCGTATTATAAGTGGCTTCCTTTGATATATTCGAAAAAACTTGTTTTAAAATTGCCTTTATTTCATGCAATATTACGCGATTACTACTCATATTTTCGAAAAATTGTAATTATTCTTATTTAAAGGTCTGTCTTTCAAGAACTCATTAGGAATATTCATTAGGAAATAAATATCTATCTTCAATCTTCAAAGCCTATCTTCATAGCTTTGTAGTTGTAGGAAGATCCCGAAAAAAATGTTGAACTTTCTAAAATTCAGATAATTTAAACAAAGCGAGACATGTGCCATTTTTATGCATTCTTTGCTCAGTCGAGAAAAGAATTTCATCAAAACATTTTGAGACATATTAAGAAAATTTTTAAAATGTTGAGACTTCTTGTGAAGTATCCCCCTAATCAAAATATTCCTTTCCAACTCGCAGGACTTCGAGTTCGTCCAGATCGAACGGGGAATGTCAAATCTGGAGAAAATCGTCTGAACCATGAATGCGACCACTGACTATGGACGATAAGACTAACGTTTTACCATCTAACTAGTGTGTAAGTGTATGTGGGGAGATATCAATGAAACAGATTGTATGTACACTACGTATTTGAGGAAGTAATTTATCATATACAGGAGCAAGAAGTATACTCTTTTGCGACATTAAAGACCCACAATGCGTGCTATACTGTTGAAAATCGATAGTCTTTGCTGGACCATTACAATACTTTCTATTTACTACGTAGCTACGTAGAAACTAAAAAGTAAAGAGAGTTCTTTATCTGGAAATTCAGAATTCAGTGCTGTTTCCATAATTGTATATCTAATGTGGGTTCCTATTCACGTTAGAATATGTGGTTGATATCCCTACATTAATTACATTAATATTGTCTTTTAAAATAAAATTGTCATATTCTTTCAAGACATTTTACTATCAGAAATCTGTTAACTCTTTTCAGATAAAATATTTCACTTCCTCATTTATTTTCTTCAAAGTTACTGGACGAATTTGATTTCAATATTCATTGATAAAAATCGAATATGTAAATAAATATAAGGGATTATAGGATTAAGTATATCGATTCTATATCCCATGATCAGAGTTAAATTTTGAACATTTTGTAATAGTTCTAAAATTGTTTTTAGAGCACGGGGAAATTAAGAAACCCTCGGATTCCGTTTTTGTTCTAAACAACACACAGATGAAATAAATATATGAGATCTCTCCTCTTCCCCACCAAATACTGTTTTTTTAATCCAAATGTTCATAGTCACGATACATTTGGTTACAACTTCGGGAGTCTTCGATCGTCTGCGGTGTCTCTATCTGTTGGCGACACCGACAACCACTAGTGTGAAGTGTGAAGGTGGGTTGTTGTGGTGTTGGGTTGTACTAGCTTGGTAGTGAATTGGAGGTGTACTATGACAGGAAAATATATATTAGCTCTTTACCCGCTGCGTTTATTGACTTAGGAAACATTACTTATTCTCTGACGTTTTCTTGCTTACATGTGGCCCCTGTAGAGCAAGGCTACAAAGATAATCCTCGTAATGTAAATTTAATTAAGGAAACATCTTTTTCACTCGTTTTGTGATTATCATCAGACCGATTAAATAATATGTCTATATCTATGAAACTAAGCCTTCTAAATTTTCACCTAAGGACTGCACATCATTCGAAAATTGAAAATCGGCGGATTTGGCTAAAATGTGGGTATAGCATTTTTTAAACCTTGGTGATTTCGAGTCTCTGTAGTCCCAACGCGTCACTTAAAAATCAGCAATAGGCTTATTATAACATTATTACATCCTGTATGTTTAAAATAATTCAGTTGTGAAATCTTTTGTGTTGGTGCCTTAATTTAAGATATGTTTCATTTGATGACATGAACCTCCTTTCAAATTTAAAAGAATTATATAAACGTTCTGGAAATATCCCAATGAAAGGATTTTACCTACACATAGCATCTCACACCGATTCACAAATATTGCAGCAACATAGCATACGAAAACATATTAAAAATTACTAACTTTCCGCCAAAGGAAACATCATCATAAAAGTTTTAAGAACAACAAACAACAAAATTTCAGACAAATCTGCAGAAAAATAATTTCCAGAAGCTCAGTAGCCGATCCTACGATCTCGGCTGTCAAGCCCAACTAGTCCTAACATATGAAATGTCACAAGAAAAAGAAATGTTCGCAGAGAGAAGAAGAATTGCCCTTTTATTTATAAACATTAATTCTTGTAGAAAAGTGCATCTAAAAGAGGCAGGCACAAATGAAGAATCGATTGACGTCAACGCCTGTCTTCGGTCAACGATAGCGCCAAAACCGTTCAGTCGATTTTCTCCAAAATCGATATTCCCCGATGAACTTAAAGGAAGTAAAGGCATTCAGATCTTGAAACAGATATTTTAATTGTTGAAGATGCTTTACATGAAATTTCAAAAACATTTCCAAAATTTACTCAAAAATAGCTCCAAATGTTTGGATTTGAACTTTATCCTTGGATAGCGTATAGTAGGTTTAAAAGAATGACAAATGTATCATTTTCGTGTAAATCCCTAATTTGGAGGAAACTTGCAAACGTTAAAAAAATTTCAGCGTCTTCCTACAACTACGATATTGAAGATGGAGATTTTTTCTTAACAAACTGTGTTGTTGAAAGGCAGATCTTTAAATATGGTCATGTAGTACAATTTTTCTAAAAGATTAGTAGAGTCTGCGTAATTTTGCGTGGAATATAGGGAATTCATAATTTGTTTTAAAGAATTTTTTTCCAAAAACGGCTCCAATTTTTTCTTTGAATTTTCTCTGTATATGACGGTAAAGGAATTGGTGCTAATCTCATTTACGCCGAACTCTCTGTATTTTCGAAAATAGCCAAAAGCTAATATTCCAAACCTACAATATTGAATATAGGTACTTTTGCCTTAACCAAAATCTGTTCTAAAATTCATATTTAAAAAAAGTTCATTTACAATTTTTTGAAAACAACGATTAATTTCCCATTATTTCTTCTGGAATTTAATGCAATTTATAAAAAAAATTTACTCAAAAACAACTTCATATTTGCACGGATAGTGCACGGGAATTGTGCTGGTCTGTTTTTGTTGCACTCTCTTAAGTTTCGAAAATTGCAACAGTTACAAAGAATGCGAGAAAGTATATGCAGTTCTAGTACTATTAGTTTCCACAAGCGATAATTCACGCACAGGTATCCCAGCGAGTTTAATCCAGACGTGCCCAAAGAGCTGGACGCAAGTCATCGTCCGCAATATGCCCAGGACATCGCCAGTGACAGTCCCTTCTCTCGCTCCTCTCCCCTGTCTTGCAGGAATAATTAATATTCTCGCGTACTTTTATCTTGTAATTAGTGATGCGAATACAAGACCCAAGTATTCTTTGCATGGAATACTGATAGAGGTTTGAGGCAAGCGCGTCACGTTGGAATATCGGTGGTCAACCCATTCCACGAGCCTTGAGCCTTGAGCCTTCTAGTGAAATTGAAATAAATTCTTTACTGCTCATTAACTATTTCTATACAATCACATATTATTCTCAGTATTACAAATTAAACTGTTTAATAATAAATTTCAGAACTCGTTCGAACACTCTACAGTATGTATATAACTGTTTTAAAAGTGAAAATAGCTTCAAAACGGAGCTCAACTTTAATGGCTATCCCCTGAACTGTGCGCTATATCAACATGAGCCCGTTACTCTGCTTGAATAAACATTCTAATAATACGTCAAACGACACTTTTATCGCGGAAGATCATTTCTGTCTCCTTTACTAGATTTTTTTTACATAGATTTTGAATTTTGTACTCGTTTCTGATCATTCTGCGCCAAACATGAAGAAAATACTAAATATTTAAAATAAATATTTACGGAGGATTCTAAAGGATGAATGGTTTATCTCCAACAAACAGATACATAAAGAATTACAAATAGAACTAATTAAAACAATTATCATTAACCACTCTAATTTCTTCAACGCTTTAACAAATTATCCTGTTTATCAACATTTCGATCTGGGAAAAAATTATCACATAAAACGAATTCGTTCCTGCCTCCCCAAAGATATATTTTACTCTACATAAATAAATTTATACATTTATACTAAATAATACCTTCTCTTAAAACTAAACGTATAATAAAAGTTACTAAATACTTATTAAAATATAATTTTACTCGAATATATTATTAAAATAAAATCATAACTTCCAATAATTCTAATATGAATTCTGGCGTCTCCAAAAAGTCCTGTATCATTTAATTTAACATCCTGAAAAATTGTAGAAAATTGAACAGGAAATAAATATATATTTTTTAAATTATGTAAAATGTCAACAATCTGGGATGTGACATAGGTGTTTCCATGAAAACATCAAGATTTTAAACATCAATTGACTAAAGTCGATGTTTTTTAACATCGATATTTTCTGCTCAATATTTTTACTTTTTCGATGTTTTGTTTGTGGATGAAAAGTTTCCATAATCACAATTCTGCAAAAATTAATTATGAAACAAAACTAATGAAACCACGTCAATTCTTATGTTCGAAGGAAGTGAAGGCTGTCCGTATATTTCCTTCATCGAGCAGACTATTCCTCTTCCGAGACTTCACTTCCATGCCCCTTAATCATATTGTCTGTTTCTTTCCTCATATTTTGCACGCGGAGAGGTCAACGCCTGTGCAGTAGGCGTAGGCTTGCCCCTACTGTATTCATAATTGTAGGAATTCTACAATGTTCATAGAGCAAAATATGATATCCTAGAACATTCATAACTCATTACAACAGAGTACATGTACAGTTCTAGATAAATACACATTTCAATTAAAGTTTCGTAATCATGTTTAACTTTGAGCTCTCAAGAATTGTGTAAGAAAATGAACGGTGTACCATTGACTGATGTTAAGGCAACAAAATTTTAGGTCTCTCAATTCAGTCAAACCTTAAATGGAACGTCCATTTAAATGAATTGAATACAAAATTAAGTTCATTATGCTACGCGTTCAGAATTCTTTCAAATTCAGTCAGCCTTCATACTGCTCGTTGTGTATACTTCGCGAATGTTCATTCCCGCCTGAGATATGGCATAATATTCTGGGGAAATACATCTTATAGCTCCCAGACTTTTAGATTACAAAAACGAATTGTACGAATAGTAACCAAATCCCACCCACGTGATTCATGTAAGCCTCTCTTCATTAATCTAGGAATTCTACCATTACCGTGTCTTTTTATTTACGAATCAGTGGTTTTTGTAAAAAATGACTTGCTTAAGGGCGGGAATATATTTTCAGAAAATGCCGAAGTCTACTACTATAACACTCGACGTAGAAATCATATTCATCAGGTGACAGTATCAACAGCTCATTACAAAAAATTCACATACAATACATGTACATTATTTTACAACACTTTGCCAGATGACATTAAACGATTAAATTCAATAGAAAAGTTTAAATCCCAAGTGAAATCGTTTCTGCTGCATAACTGTTTCTATATAATTAGAGACTATACTGAGCATCACAAGAAAAGTAACATTAATTTTAACAATGATACATAATGGATTAATTACCATTTGGACTGTATAAATGAGTATAAACAACCTGTAACAACTATTGTAACACAGCTTCCGGGTCAATGACCCCCATCTCGATCAGGTTTTTCGTCCAGTTTCCCTGATCCATTGAGCAAATGCTGAGATGGCCCCTTGTTTTGCTTCTGGACATAAATGTAACTTCATTTTCTGTGCACGTCTTCTAGAATTCAGTGGGAAATACAATTATTCAAATTATCGTTTCCACGTTGTC
The DNA here is from genome assembly GCA_011170035.1 of Teleogryllus occipitalis. Taxonomy (NCBI): domain Eukaryota; kingdom Metazoa; phylum Arthropoda; class Insecta; order Orthoptera; family Gryllidae; genus Teleogryllus; species Teleogryllus occipitalis. The sequence continues at coordinate 106,527 of BLKR01003818.1, forward strand.
GCGGCAGGAAGTAATAAGAGCCAAAATTTATTGCTTATTTATCCTTGAAAATAGATTTTATTACATGGGAGTTTTTTTGTTTTTTTTTCTCCCTTTCCAAATTCAAAATTTATTGCTTATTTATCCTTGAAAATCGATTTTATTACATGGGAGTTTTTTTTGTTTTTTTTCTCCCTTTCAAAATTCAAAATTTAAGTAGTATATATGACTTGAATTTGCTTGGGGATGCAGAATTTTGAAAATGTGCACACAATTCACTTTTCCCCATAGCACGTCATACGCAGTTTTTAACTGTTTTGAAGCGTAAAATAAAAAAAATTGTGATGAATTGCTCCACGAGTTCGAAAACCTCCTTCATTTCAGAAGGTTTTGAGAATGTGAGAGTGAGAAAGGAGAGGGTGAGATGGAGAGAGAGGAGGGAGGGAGGGAGAGAGAAGGATAGAGAGGAAGGGAGAGAGGGGAGAGAGATAGAGAGAGGAATATAGGAGAAAAGAGGGAAGATAGAGGGGCGGATAGGAGGTGAGGAGAGAGGAGAGAGAGAAAGGGAGAGAGAAGGGAGAGAAATGGGGGTGAGTGGGAGAGAGAGAGAAAAAAAAGTTGGGACCACGTGTCTCAACATAGTGCATACGGCAATAAAGCAGTAGCCTCGAAAGGGGGCAACCAAAGACTAAATAAACAAATAAACGCAGGCGTTCAAAGTATGAAATGAAATATAAACTTAAATTACATATTGCGTGTGGACCGAGTGACAAGCTGTGTACACTCGCGACTCCTCTGTCCTCTGTTAGGTGCACACTTTTATACCCAAACACGCAAATTTTTTAAATATTGTTTTAGAATATTTTTGAATTTGCTTATTGAATAAATATTCCTACAATCAACACTAAATCATTAAGAAAAAATATATTTAGGAGATAACTGAATTTTATATAGAATAGTAGACCTTGAACAGTGACATTATAACTTTAGAACTTGTTGCTCTAATAATTAAATTTTTTTTATTTTCCATGAACACAGATATTTAGAACTAGTGATTGAACTAAAACAGTAGTTGTTTCATGCATGTTTACATTTTTTAACTACTCTCTCCCAGTAAGTTAAAACATATTTTTTGAAATTTTTGAAAATCAAATTTTCTCAAGATATAATTTGTTCAAATGTGTAGTTTAGGAATACTCTATACTAATAAGAAGCTCAAGAATCTTCTTCAAGGAGTTCTTTTTCTCCGCCCACAACTTCCCTGACTTTTCTTCTTCCTCTTAAGTATCTTCTTCTATTCTTATGTTTAGGTGTTCTCTATTTTTGAATTAATTTTATCCTTTATTTCATATTTTTTACTACTTCCAGTTTGAATAAGAGTTTTTTGGCGCACGATTATATAACTTTCTCTTCTTACGAAGTACTCGTGGGGTGAGAAAGTAAGAAGGAGGCAACGCATTGGTTCATAAATATTGAAATATAATAAAAAATTGTAGGAAGAAAACGATTTCTGCGTATCAAAGAACATAGATAAGTGGTTGTGGCACGGTAATTTTTTTAAAAAATACGTTAGTTTTTTACTGATACGTTATTGTTTGTTATTGCCTTCAATACGATGCATGATATACGTGCATAAATTATCTGGGTCGCAAGGATCTGGTTACGAGGAATATATAAAACAATTGAATAATCCTACATGTTCCTTTACGAGAGGAATTATGAGAGGGAATTATGAAAAGGAATTATGGGAGGGAAATATAAAAAGACAAACTGAGTCACGTTGACATACAATTAATTAGTAAATAAGTAAATATAAATTATTAAAATAGGTAAAAACTAAAATCGTGTAGGTACTACGGGCGTTAACAGGTTCAGGTTGATCGCGGGCGACAAAGCCCTTGTGGCAAAGGCCCTCGCGCATTTTTGTCGGCACTCGGCCATTAAAATCCTCATAACGCCCTTGGCGCGAAAATAACTATTCTACATTTGCTTTGAGGTATGCTATAATGTTAATCCCCGTCGAGCAAGATTATAGCGTGCGTTTTCCTTCCAATGTCCTAGTCCATGTTTCTGTGTGACGACGAGAAAACTCACTTCTCACGTTGAGAAGACCAGAATACGGCGTAGGAATGCCTACGTGCTAACCACACGTACCCCCTTAACCCATGGCCGGGACGCTGCTGATAGGTCCTAGCTTCCTCAGAGACTGTTGCTCCAAAGAATACATTCATATCTTTGATTACTGTGAATAAGCTCATAAGTCATGAAAACTTAATTTTATAGAAGAGCAAAAAACAACATTCAACTGAAATCGGAAATTAATGATTTTCAAACGAAGATGATATTCAAACGAAACTATTTGAGTGTGGGTTTCTATTTCTATTTGAGTGAAGTTTGAATATCATTTAAGTCCTGATTTACAGCATCAGTTGGAAGTTGTTTTTTTGCTCTCCTGTAAAATTAAGTTTCCATGACTTATAGGTCATTCATCGAGGTCAAAGACAATGTTAATGTGAGTTTTGTTGTGTTTGCAGCTCTCTCCGCTGGCGGCGCTGTTGCTGGTGGTGGCGCTGGCGCTACCGGCGTCGCTGGGCGCGCCCTTCTTCCCGGACGAGACGCCGGGCTCGCAGCGGGGCGTCGACGCCTACGACGCCGAGGCCGAGGGCCGCACGCACGGCCTCATCCGCCTCAAGAAGAGGAAGAAGCAGCAGCTGCTGTGCGCCGCGCTGCAGGGCGTGGGCGTGGGCGGCGGCGGAGGGCAGGCGCACGGGCGCACCTTCGACCTGCTGGCGCTGGGGCTGGGGCTGGGCCAGCAGCAGGCGCCGTCTTCCTCTGGACTCTGCCCTCAGGTCCGCATTGCCCGTCACCACCTCAACTAAGAAACCGGCAACCACTTGCCACTGCAGGGTCTCTAACCGGGCCTAAGTCCTTCCCTTCAGGGTCTCTAACCTCTAACCTGGGGCTCGAGGCACAACAGTGGTGCGTTTTCGGCATTAGAGGCTTTTCGCTTAGCTTTTGTATAGCAATCTCGAGACCAACAGCGGATGTAGTCGAGAAAGAGGTTGTGCAAAACCAGGAGCGTTTATTCCATGGAAGAAAGGAAAGCATTGCTTCCCCTATCATTTACAAGGATATCTTACATTTTAATACCACCTGTCTAGTAATTTAGAAACATTTACTTGTAATCCAAGTCAAAACAGTTTAAATTGGGCGCGTTCAATCTTATCTTTAAAAAATGAGCCCATAATTATTATTGTCACCAATAGATTGGGTAGAGTTCGCCTGTAAAGCGCTTTGGAAGCACTGGGCTGACTGTATCCAGGGTCTCATAGGGAATGCTGTGATCAGCAGATATCTGGTGCGTGTGGTGGGTGCGCGCTGGCTCGTTCGGAGCCCACCACTCTGCGCGCTTGTGGTGGGCTCCCAATGTGCGTATCGGTTGTGTTTGAATTATCCATTTTTCGTCTTATCTATGTGAATAATTAAAGAATATATCATTTGAAATGTAATTCCTTCCATAGAAAAACATTTCACTACACGTCACTGTGCAGAACGTTGAGGATGAAGTGAAAGAAGTTCCGAACCGTGGCGACAGAGTGTGGGCTAAATTCCGATTATGTTAGATCCTCTCAATTCATCCTCTAGCATTTAAAAAAGTGTTTTAATAAGTTGGGGGTGGGGGTGGAGCTTTGTTCCCATCGATCAATTCTTGAGGTTGAGGGGCTCGACTCCCCCTCCCCCTCGGCTCCTCACTGCTGACCTTCCTGATTCAGTGTTCTATTCGGGAAATTTAAATTGGAATGTGGTTAGAAAATTTAGGGGCGTGATAAATGTATTTATTATGTATTTTAACGTTATGTATTTTAACGTACGTTTTCAACATTTCATTTTTGAACAGATATCAAAATTTAGCTTTTTCTAACCCGCTGTTTGCCGTGTTTGGAACAACTCGTAAAACTTAACCTTCCCCCAGTCTGAACGTTCATTGAGTGACATATGATATAACAGTAATTTCCAAAATTTCATTTTCTCATTACTGCTATACTGAGAGTACCTGTTGATGCTAAATACAAAATGTTTTAATAGGTTCCAGAAGCTTCAAGTTTCTTTGATCTTTCTATTACGTGGTTCAAGTTAATTAAACATACCCAAAAAGGAGAGGTTCGTTGTGCTGCTAGTTTTGCTGTAATGGCAGTCCTCGTATATGTATCATCACTTACAAATAATATACCGGAAAAGCAACGCACATTCAAAAGTCACCCATATTACTATCTGCATTTTATAGAATAAGCACACATTAATATTTTTATTAAATTCGATTTTCATTTTGAAAACAAGTTTGTGAATTTGGAATATATCTACAAGGTCTATTTATTTCCATTTTTTCTTCAACAGGACATGAAAAAAATTTTATTCAATTTTACACCGAATTCATTGTATAATTTGGACGAATATACTTGAACACTTCTAATATTACAAAAATCTCTAAAAATCACCCAAGACACAACTGTGTGGTATCCAAGAACGGGATGGAGGAATCAAGGCAGACAAAGACGGAGATGGGCAGACGAAATCAAGAAAGAACTAGGCAACACCTGGACACATGCAGCTCGCGACAGATCCCACTTGGAAACACATCGAATCGAGGAGGACCCATGTCACTACTGCAAACGACCCCTAGATTTGAAGACATCCTGATAGACAACAACCAAGAAGCCCCCACCCCCACCCCCCTGCATGCAGGAGGCCTTTCCCCCTAATGGGATTAAACCAGGCTAATAATAATAATAATAATAATAATAATAATAATAATAATAATAATAATAATAATGTATGTTTTTGGCGTTATTGGGTTGGTAATCCGACTTCGACCGCCAGCTCCCGGTGTCCCCTATGCCTGGATCTAGTTAAATGACATGAGGCGAACATGACGTATTCTCCTCATCGTAACTAGCAAGATCCGCCTGCTTGAGCTTTTCATCGTCTCACAGCTATAGAAACTGGGACGATTTTAAAGGAAAACTACAACTCTATTTTTGCCTCAACCGGGAATCGAACACGGGACCACAGCGCGGGAGCCATGTAATACGCCACCCATGAGCCATCTCAGAGGCTATGATAATAATAATAATAATAATAATAATAATAATAATAATAATAATAATAATAACAACAACATACATATTTGGGTAAGCAATAGTGGCACATTTACATTTAACCAATTTTTATTCTAGTATCTACAGATTGTGTTACAGTTCATTTTGTGTTTGTGTGTGCAGGGCGGCGGGGGCGGTGGCGGCTTCCCGCCCGTGAGCCCCGGGGGCGGGGGCGGCTTCCCGCCCGTGGGCCCCGGGGGCGGGGGCGGGGGCGGGCCGGCGACGTTCCCGCCCGTGAGCAGCGGGGGCGGGCGCCCGCCGCTGGGCGGGCTGCCGGGCGGGCTGCTGGGCGAGGGCCAGGAGATCCTGTCGAGCGTGGTGGGGCTGGTGGGCGCCGTGTCGCAGGCCGGCGGGGGCGCCGTGTCGGGGCTCCTGGGCGGCCGCCCGCAGCGCTACCTGCGCCCCCTCTACCGCGCCTTCCGACCCTACTACAGCTTCTTCTAGACGCGCCGGCCGCGGCCCAACGCCCGCAACGGCTCGGCTCCTTCCATCATACTGCTATGGGATGTCGCGGGTTTCAGCTCTCCGACATCTCCCTCTCTTCTTATTTCTACCTTATAGCCACCTTTTTCGTAGAGTCCTTACGCTTTGTCCTCTTTAGCCTCTTCCTTCTCCGTCCTCTTCGTTTCATTCTTCTTCGCCCTTCTAACCTTCCCCGTCCTTCTGTCCTTCCATTTTTGTCCTCTCAACCTTCTACTTTTCTTATTTACGTTCTTTGCTACTACTTCTTTTCTTAGTTCTTTTCTTCTTCTGCTTACTCTCCTTCTCAGTGTCTTCATTCTAAAATTGTTTATCGACGAAATGAGCTGTGATTTTAATTTTACAGGGGATAGAAAGCTTCCAATGATGTACCTTTACATATTATTCAGCCATGAATTTGTCAGTATCGCGACAAACAGGCCGAAAACTTCAAAGTTATCGCATCTATCCGCTACATTGAATATGCTATTATGCAAATTAAATTTAAAAATAATCCAAATTTTGACGAACCTAGTAAATTTTAATTAAATACTTCAAAATCAAATTTTATGAAATGAAATAAAGTCCGCTGTTTTGAAGATTGGTATATTCAATTCCGAAGATTTCCGAAATGTACGAATAGAGTTTGAAATCTTATTCAAACAAATAGTTTTTAAAATTATTCAATAATTTTGAATTCCGTTCATTTTCAGCTGTTCTGTGAACCAGAGAAATAAGAGAGGTGCTGTTCTGTGAAACAGCAAAATAAGAGAGATTATCGACATGTTTATGTGGTTGGATTGTGCAAATATGAAAAGTGACATGTCATGGCGTTTCCAAGGAAAACACTGACAATAGGGATAAAATTGACGTGAAGTCTATTGTTTAGCACTGCCACTTGTCAAACACATATAATGACTTCGTACACGTACTATGTGAAACTCCATACTGGTTTTAATCAGACCACACATGTAGCACCACAGAAAATCCTACCGTCTGCTCTTCCTGAATTAATATTAGAACAATATTCGCTCACATATCCTTACGTTTCCTAATTTAAGGAAGATTCCTTTCTTCCCGAGTAACACCAAGGATCTCATTAAATGTTTCTCGTGATCAAAGAATGTGCTTTACCCTCGAGCGCCACTGTGTGCATCACTTGCAACCTGCCATCGCTCACATCACCTCTGCCAGGGTGACCGGTGCATACTATACTCGCTTTCTCGACTGTATTCTCCCCCAATATCCTCTCGTATTCCTTCCTTGCGACCTCGACATTCTGAACAGAAACACAAAGCTTCAAGACCTTGCTTCTTTCACTACGTTGACAGGCTACATAAACATACAGAAAGTCATAGAATAAATGAGACAATCTTCTATAGCAAGTGGAGGAGATGAAAATAACCATTTGTTTGCTGATGAACATGTAGTGGGAAATTTATTATAACGGTATTACACTTGTGTCGTTATTCCTGACTTTTAGGCAACTCTTAATGCAGAAATGGCATGCCACGGCACAAACAATATATCAGTCTGAAGCAATGAAGATTCCATTCCCTTATTGTGCATTATTTCATGTATCTGTACATATTGAGTTGCCTAAAAATCAGGGGCGTATTGTATATGCGTTTACATGCAATATATGCAATTTTCCACCACACGTTCAGTCGCAAAAGTGATTATTTTCCACCGTCTACATGCCCTAAATGTTTGTGACTTTTATTCTGAGTCATCTGTATATCCTTCCTTATTCATGTTACATCCATACCAGTATTCTCTTCGTTTTACGTGACTTAAGTTTATTTTATTTTTTACTTTGGGAGGAAGAACGACAGACTTCAAGACGTTCCCGTGCGGCACACGTTCAACAAGTCTACTTGTAGCAGAACTCTATAAAGATAGATATTTGCAGTCACCCTTTTCTATTCCGTTCTTAAAAAGTGCAGTATTTGAGACTTTTTAAAAACGCTTCAGTTTTTATTCTTCTTTTTTTTTTACAAAAGATAGAGTAAATAATCAAGACTGGGAGTTCTGCCAGCTAGAGATCGAAAATTGTAGACTTCTGTACTTCCCACCAACCCTGATGTAAGAGTCAATTGGGGGTAAAATAGGACGAGGCAATTGTACACTAACCAGAACTCACGTTTGAAAGAGGAAAACCGACAATTTGAAACTTTTATTTATATTGCATATCTTGATTGCCTTAATTACTTTGATAGCCATAGTTGTAAATGTTGCAGAAATAGTATACAGGTTTCTCATAATAAATGTTAGAAACTTCGTTATCATGTAGGGAGGGATTCAAAATCGCCACTTTCTACTAATAAAGGGATGAGATGTTTCATTTAACGAAATTGCACGTAGCTTTTGCTCCTGATTTGTTGGCAATCCTCATGCGCTGGTGTTTGGCTAGTCACATTCAAACGCAAAGGAGTTTCGTTGCCCGCCAAACACCCAAGTACGGTGGGTTGCCGACTAATCAGGGCCAGGAACTTCATTGTATGAAACATCATGCTGTATGTTTATTGAAAAAAAAAGGTATTACCTTGAACTCCCTAATAAGCTCTTCACTAATAAAAGTTCGTTTTTTATTGAAAACTCTAACAGTATTTACAGCTTGTTAAATGTATAAACTCAAACACACTTTTATAAGCAAATTATTCGAAGTCTTGTACTGTCATCGCACCAAGTTACAGCGAAAATGGTAATTACTTGAATCATGTGAATCAGTTAGGAAGTCATATTTTTGGAATGAGATCAATAATATATATTATTTTGTCTCATAAGAACATTCTCCCCTTTGCAAATAACGGTTTTCAAAGTAAAAATGGAGTCCAACTTCGAACGGCCAGACAAGAACAGTGCGTTACAGCATTAAAGGTCAGGTACTATTCCTTAGTAAATATTCTATTTACGCATAGCGTTTATTAACATAATTACGCAAAGAGTTTATTAACATTCAGAAAGAGACACGTGCGATTTAACTGAGCATAATACCAACATAATTTTACATAGATTTTGAGATTTTTCACGTGCTATATTACAGAGTGGGGATACCCAAAACAGTCGTGTCGAGGGCATTTTAAAACCATATAAAACAATTATCATAGCGTATTATGAACAGAACAAAAGATACATTTTCAACTCTCTTCGTATTCTAACAGCATTCTAATATCTGTCAGATCAAGATCGAAAATGATCGATGTCAGACGAAGATAGAAAAGGAGAGCTGTTTAAAGTCCTTCCTGGTAGTTTGTTTACTTGTAGGCTGGAGCCTTGGTTTCCCCGCTTCCTAGAACTTCTCCACCTCCCCCCACTCCGCCCCAACAAAATCATTCATCAGTTAAAAATTCACTTTCTTTTTGCCAACCCTCACTAATCGCCACGCCCACGTAATCAAAACTGATACCAGAGTCGACTACAGACAAACACCTATGTTAAATAAAAGCCTTAACGTTCAATTCAGAATAATGAAGAAACGTATAAATTAAATTTTATTTTTCAATTTCTTTATCGATATCTGAGGATCATTGAAAGTCCTTTTCGTAACCTGAGAACCTAAAGACAAATTTAAATAGTTTCGTTAATTTATTGTATTCTACATTTCGCGCGTACAATTTTGGTTGATAAGATATAAAATACAGAATATCATGTACCAATTTATGATTGTAAATACATCTACAAAATGCACACTATATTTCACTTTGCACGAAATTAATGGGTCCATTTTACTTCAAATGCACCTTTTAGTTCAAAGGAACACTTCAACCGCAATATACTTTATGGTGTAGGAGATGCTTTTAAAGTGCAAGACGAATGTTCAAATTGTTATGCAATTTAATATTCTCTGTACTTTTAGCATGTACAGTACAAATAGAATTCTCTAAAATATTATACATAGAATTCTTCAGAAATTAATCGTAGATTAAGATTGAATTTATATTACTATTTGCACTCTCCTTGGCTTTTTGGCCATTTACGCAAATGCGTGATAAATATTGTGATTTACAATGGCCTTCTACGCCTTGTAAAACACAATATCTTCACAATCATCAGCATAATATTTCCTTCACAATTCTGAAGATCAGATGGACCAAATGTTTTGTATTGGAAATGTAAATAAAGTAAATGTACCATAAGCAATAACGAATAAGTGACAAATAATGTAGTCATTAAGGTTCGCTTATTATTTTTATTTCTTTTATTGTTTGTTTTGTTTTTGTGCTTTACAGATTTGTATCGCTTATTAAATGTAATAAAAAGAAAACTTTGTGTAGAAATGGTATTTCTATTTTTATGGTCTCTTTACTTCTGCAAACCAGGAAAAAATCCAAGAAACCCACCAAATTACAGACAAATTAGTCTTCTTCCATCAATCGCTAAACTTTTTGAAAAATTATTACTAAGTATTATACATTTTTACTAAGTATTTTAAATTAAATATTTAAAAAATAGCAAAACACTATCTGACTTCCAGTTTGACTTTCGATCCAAATACTCAACCAACCACCAACAAGTTCGCCTAACTGAATCTATAGCCCCAGCATTTCACCAACGAAAACACACACAAGCAATTTTCTTGGACATATAGAAAAGGCATTCGACACAGTTTGGCATACTGGTCTCCTGTACAAGTTACAGCAACTGGGAACTCCACAATATCTATTTAACATCATTCATAGCTTTCTGACCAATAGAAATTTTAAAAGTTAAACCGGTAGCGGTAGCTCAGCATCAACTGATGTCACTGCAGCGCCTCTAACCGGGAGGTCCTAGGTTCGAGTCCTGACGGCGGCAGGATTTTCGACACTAGCTTTTCAGCTAGGTCGAATTCAGCTGCTGTCTGGAGGAGAATTCTAGCGGCCGGCTGCTCTGATCGGTATTTTTCCGTGGTTTCTCCGATCAACACCAGGCGAATGCCGGAGCAGTACCCTACCAAACGGGCCACGGACCGCGCGCGATCCGTCCTTCCTCTTCCTTGTCCTATCCTCTCCCCTTACATACACACACTCACACTAACATGCACTACACTACCACATATTCCGGGAGACCGGTCGGGAGCTTAGAGCTTGTCCCGACTGGGGCGGTGTCCCGTTGGTGGGAGAGTCCTGGTTAGGGGGAAACCCCACTCAGACGACGAGTCGGCGCCGGATCTCGCCATCCAGCGGGGAAGATCACCGCCATCGCCCGAAAAAAAGCATGCACTAATTAACGGGACTAATGACCGAAGCAGTTGACGCGCTCGAAACACGAAAAAAATCAATCAATTTAAAGTTGAAATAAACAATACACTTTCAACACAACATACAATTGACGCAGGGGTCCCACAAGGATCCTGTCTCTCTCCTCTCCTCTTCAATATCTATTTATCAGATATTCCTCAGCCAGACACATCGGAAATAGCTTTATTTGCTGATGCCACGGCACTGTTCACATCACACGTCGATATCTTACGCGCACATGACCAATTACAAAATGACTTGGTTAAATTTTCGAAATGGACTGAAAAATGGAGAATTAAAATTAATACTTCAAAATCACTAGCAAAAATGTTCACCCTTCGTAAGCCAAAATTATCTCCTCCTTTACTCATTCAAAACTCACCCATACCATGGCTACCAAACCAAACACCAGTTAAGTACCTAGGACTAACAATGGACACAAAATTAACCTGGAAAGCACATGTCACCGTAAGCAACAGTAACACAGTAAACAAAATATATTCAAAAAGTATAAAACTCTATCCTTTATTATATCATAAATCTTTACTTAACATTGAATGCGGTAAAATAATCTATTAATCAGTAATCAGACCCTCACTAACCTACGCAAGCCCCTTTTAGATAAAAGCAGCCCATAGCCACATTAACAAACTTCAAATAATACAAAACTAGTGAAAACCCGTCAAAATTTGACGGTGCGATCTGAGATAAATGTAAAATACTGTGCGCAGACTAATGTTCACAATATGTTGCATTGTTTGGATATTCAGGGTATAACGAATATATTCTGTGATGTGGAGTTCCCAAAATTTTGAACACGTATGGCCCCTGACCAGGTGGCAATGCAATATCGGCGCCAAATGACACAAAAGAAAGAACACCATTATACTGACGAATATTATTTCTAAAGTTTTTTGATGTGTTATCGTCTCCTATAAACAACTTTGATTTCTTCAGGTATATTGCTTGAAGATAAACTTATTTTCCCATTTAAGCAACGCAGAGTAAACTCGTTTGCAGATTTTCTCTCACATGTGAAGTACAAAGCATAACAAAACTGACATTTCATAGTCAACGACAACGCAGAAAACGAAATGATCTCACTATCACGACACTTACGCTGACTGCCTGCGTTCAGTGAATGTACGTTTGCGTCTTTTGGGGCGCGTGGGCAACGTTTCGGAATTCGACATAACCTGTGAACAACTTCACTACTTCAGTACAACCTATCAAAACCCACTGTCCGAATGTTCTCTACAAAATTCACCACAAATGCAAATACAAAACTGTCTACGCCACAATGCAATTATTACACCGAAACAAAACCTTGAATTGTAAACAAATCTCAACAATCAAAAAAAAACATCACGCAGCACCACTATGAAGCATCGTGGACATCTATCAAATCATGTATATCGATTTTGAAACAGTCACCCTTTGGAAGAAAACAATTGACTATTGATAAGCGTACTATTAAAGAATGATTTAATTAATTAATTTACACCGTAAATGTTGCTGAATCAAAACAAATAATATCTGATAACAAATCTAGGGATCACATTCTTTCATTTGAAGGAAAAAATACTACTATCGGTTCTGTAGAAGCTCTAAACGAAGCCATGGCAGAATACCTAATTTTTTTAAATATATAGATAGTACCAAATGCACCCTATCAGAAGAAATAAACACCATATTACTTATAATTTGTTTGACTTCTCTCTGTAGTCGAGAATATTTATTTACACTGGAGGCGAATACTTTACTTTATTAGATTTAGGAGTACATGTGATTTAAAAATGTCAAATAAAGTTTCTCAAAATTCAACAGTTTTCTGTAAAATGAGCTCTAAATTCCGCATTTTCAGAAACACTCAAGCTCCAAATTTTTTCTTCAAAATTTTCCAATGGATAGTGCTGATTGCAATATTTAATATGTCGTAAAGTTCAATTTGCTGACTTCTTTTGTTTTTTCAAAAAATACAAAAATGTAATTTTTTTTAAATATATCTCACGCCATTAATATGCACATTTCAATCAACTTGTATACATTATTGCATTTGTCAGTAGATGTACTTCAAATAACTTCAAATGACTCTTTTGAAAACTCAGTAGATTCCTCTGAAAAAGAGCTTCAAATTTCGCATTTACGGTAATGCTTAATCGCCAGTTTCTTAAAAACGGCTTCAAATTTTTCAATGAAAATTGCTCCTTAGGTCGACGCCTTCTTTAATATAATTAAAATATAATTTAGGTCCTACTATTTTCAAACCGAAAAATTGCTATTTAAAAAAACATTCTTTGGGCTGCAACAAATGGAAGAAGGCAAGGAGGAGGGACAAGACTGTACAGTACCAGTTCACACCAAAGAAATTAAAAAATTTACTACGAGAAAATCTGTGCCATTCTGTAGCACCTCTAGTTAATATTGCATATTTGCAGGCATTATTGCGCGATTACTACTAAAAATTTCAAAAAATGTACCTGCCCTTAATGAAAGAACTCGCTATGGAACAAAAAACTTACTTCAAGGAAAAAATCTCATTTTTGTTGGAAATTGCCGGAAAAATTTCAAAGTTTTAAAATGTTTGAAAGTTCAGAGTTAACTGTGAAAAACGGACCTAAACCATCTTTATAAGTGTATTTTACTATATTCTTTCAAAAAATTAAAAATCTTCGAATCATCTTTTAAGGAAATTGTGGAAATGTCGTAGGAGCTTATCAAGCACCCCAAATTTTAAAGAATATTTTTTTTAAATCGCAGCGCTTTGAATCGGACCAGATCGATCAAGGAATATCCATTTTGGAAAAATCCAACGTATGGATTAGATGCACTGGTTGATTGATTCCTTTTCTTTCCGGGCGCGTCAACTGCTTTGGACATTAGTCCCGTTAGTGTAGTACATGTTTTTTTCGAGGGAGATGGCGGTGATCTTCCCCCGTTGGATGGCGAGATCTGGCGCCGACCTACCGTCGGCTAATGGAGTTTCCCCCTAACCAGGACTCTCCCACCAGCGGGGCACCGCCCCAGCCGGGACAAGCTCTAAGCTCCCGACCGGTCTCCCGGAATATGTGGTAGTGTAGTGCATGTTAGTGTAAGTGTGTGTGTGTAAGGGGAGAGACAAGGAAGAGGAAGGACAGATTGCGCGCGGTTCGTGGCCCGTTTGATAGCGTACTGATCCGGCATTCGCCTGGTGTTGATCGGAGAAACCGCGGAAAACTACCGATCAGAGAACGTGTGACTCGCGCGTTATCTATGGAGCGAGGGAGATTTGCAGTAAGTCGGAGAAACTCGCAGAGTGAGAGGGATGAAGGTTAACACTTTCGATTGTACGGACGGATCTGAGACGCCATCTTCATTTTAGTGCTGTGTTCTATGGACGTATGTCATAAATCTTTCTGACAAGCTATAAACTCCTTCGGACGTTTTTAGGCACCTAGAATAGGATTTTTAATAGCATTAAGGTGGTCGCAGAACAAATGCCAATGTGTGCTATTTTGTTCAAGTATTTGCGATTTTTTCAAGATTCGATCGGATATTCATATTTGCAGGCACTGTCGATGACGTTCAAAATGTTCTTTGTAAGTAACGTTTGTGCTGTTTGCGACATATATAGATATACAGATTGGAGGGAAAGTAAATCCGGCTGTCCCATGTTAGTAGATTTACTGCATGTAAAAGATTTTCAAGCCCAAATGAAGCCTCTGAGCTCAATTCAAACTGCCTGTTTCGTCGCCCAAGTCATACCTTCTTTCATCCCTAATAGGTGAAAGAAGCGTAACGAAATTTGCGTGGTCAGACGGAAGAGCAGGCCTCATGGCCTGAGTCTCGCCACGTAAGGGCATTCATTCATTCATGTTTAGAACTAATAGATGTAAAATTGACAGCGACTCTGAAAATTAGAAATTCAAGAGTTTTTGAATAATGGGTCGTAACTGGATTCTTCTGATGAAGACAGCAATTTTATTCCTGAACTGTGGTCTAGTTTGAGCAATGAAAATTAAATCGAGAAGAGCAATAATGACGAGAATGATTATATTGGTGAGTCTTCTCAAATTCTAGAGGTTTCATTATCTTTATAATTCTGTGAAATTTTTAAACAATCTTAGTTACTCGTGTTTGAGAAAACCAGTTAAATAAAATTTCCTGTAAATGAAGACTTCACTGAACTACGCAATTTTTTGTCATTTTTTACCACAGTATATTTCGAAAAATAGAGGAAGAAATAAATAGATATACAAATGGAATTATATATGACCGGTAACAAAGTATAATTATAGTTCACCAGTAATGTTGACACATGAAGTTCACTGCGTTTCCGCGAATATTTTATAACATTGTTACTTTCCGTAAAAATATAAAATTGATATGTGTTTCTTCGAATTCTATTCTCACTATCATCTTATAATCAAATGATCATAAAATATATACTGAGTCAAAGAGAAAAGCCAATACTGCAAGATTTTACTAATTTCCAACTGATGTTTACGATAGTTTTTGTTATACAATGTTTTTAATAACAGCTATATTACCCGGAACACAGGAGTTAAACACTTCCCGCAGAAGCGTTTCCCGCAGAATTGAATGTGTTAATCTTCTAGATGATGCAGCAATCTGAAATGTGAGAAATAATAAATGTGCCGTGTCGATTTGCCTGAGATGCAGTATTCAAATTTCTTCGCATCACTGACAAAGTTGTAGGGAATTGCTGTACTCCATACACTTAAAAGTACAAGCAAAATAAATATATCTCAGCATTTACTACCTACAAATACAGAACTGCAATACTTTCAAAGAGTATGCCAGGCGTGTATATTATAACGTTGCTATTGAATTACTTTTGTTTCGGTTATTATTAAAATTAAAGAAAACAGGAATTTTTCAATGTGATATATTTAATTGAAATAATTGGTTACGAGGCAATCTTTCGGAGTAATAAATTATTTATTTTCTAACGATTTGTTACGATTCTTTCGAATCTCTCAAAAAGGAAACTGGAATAATGTATTATGTCTTCTAATAATAGAATGATTTTCCTAAAAGCGTGGGAAACGAATTAGGGCCAGCTAATGCATCAGCCAAGCGATTTCAATTTGCTCCGCATAAAAAACCGCAGCGCTGCAATCGCTGTCATCAATTTTTCCCAAATGATGGATGATCGCCAGGCTGTAGCAAAAAGGGAACCATAAAAGACTTCACAATAGCCGTGTTTTCAATATTAATTGGTAATTATAAATGTACAGAGTGAGCGAGGTTGCTTTAACTGAAGCTAGCTAACGCAATGAGGAAAGGCTTGCAGGGAAATTCAATTCAATTTATTTGTTTACTAGTTTCACCTATTACAAATTCCAGTGTGAAACAAGCAGAAGATAGAATACTAAACAGTTAAGGTAAACAAATCACGCAAACATATGCACAACAGTTATTCATATCCACGTTATCACAGAATTCTACAAATTCAAAACGTTGCAGATAATCTATAATATATTATTTAAACGATATACATTTTTGTTAATACTACTTCATTTTACAAGAGTATGTTTTAATGTTTTGGGATCGTATTGACACTTAATATATACATAAGTAAACAAAGTACAATAATAATAATTACCTAAACTCTAATTAACAAATTCTGCAAAGTATCAAAACAGTCATTCAGTGTAAATGTATGAACAAATTGCGTTGTTTGTGTTTTACATGAAGCCTAAAGCAATCGTTCTGCGCTTTTGACAGTTCTGCACTACTTAATTTACAAACGACAATTTCATAGATTCATTTTCAAAATTCAGTTCTAGCATTTGCTCTAAACTCTGTTGAAATGAATTGTGAAGTTTTTTATTTTCTGATATTTTGCACCACATATAGTATGTAACTGAGTCTTTTAATCTGGATAATCTACACTTAACTTGGAAACTCGCTCCCGAACGTTTCTCTCCCTTGAAATCATTGTGAATGCCGTTGTGTTAAAAGTCTCGGAGTGCGATGGCCCCAAATAGTTTTAAGCGCAGCACCTGACTGGTGCCAAGGGAGATGCAAGTTTAGAGGTCAAAAGGAGGCGGTCTGACCCATCAGTCGAAAGGGCAAGCTGACATTTTGAGCTGCCGAGACTGAGAGAAGAAAATATTCGAGAAGCTCCCCTTCGTTCATTTTGACTCACATCAACATAAATACGGGCAAAGGAAACTCTAATGATAGTATTCACTAGTTTTAGTTCAGTATTCAGAGAATAGAAGTTTATTTGAAACCATATTATTGTTATCGTGTGGCGTGAGTTCGACTTAATTGCCTACCAGCAAAATACTAGGGAATGATATATTCGTGAAGAATACTCACGACAGATAAATACTAGCTTTTCTTTCATTTTCCAAGAACATTTCTATAAACTTGCACTTAGAACCCAACACTTTGTAAGGCATATTTCAAAACACATGACAACATAACGGTAGCACGAAAGGAGAAAATTACTTCAATAATAGGCGGCAAAATAGCTTCACACAAATAATATAACATTAAAATTTTGATTATATTGTATCAATCAAAACGCAAAGGAAAGTAAGATAATTGGAATTACCTGTCAGAGGAAAATAGAAAGGTTCAATGTTCAGTCATCGACAATCACCTTCGGGTATTTTACATCAACTAACCTTTGTTATCAGCTGACGCTCCATGTCCTCAGTTAAATCTACTGCCTTCCTACACCGTCGAGTCCCTTGTTTCTAGCCTCAACTCCACTGTTTCTAGCCTCCACTCCACTGTGCCTCGTAAGCCCATTGCCCGAGCAATTACTCCTACCGCTTGTGCCTCGTAAGCCAGCAACGGAGTTTGAACAGGTGGGGACATTTGGTGATGGCCACGTGGTGGTCATGTTGTGTCCCTTCCGTTACACAGGTGTCCTTCACGCACGTAGTCACCTTCACTCAGGCAGGGAAGGAATAAGATATTGAAGGTGGTTGGGAAATGCTCAAGGTATTGAAGATAAGTTGCGATGTGCTCCACCAAGTCGCAACATAAAAGCAAACATCCATGTTCAGGCGGGATTCGAACCTACAAATTCCGCAGCTCGCGGCCACCATCGTAACCACTGGACTTTGGGGTCCGGCTTGGTTATTAATGTTTCTGAATATTTTTACTAGTTAAGTTATCTTTCGCTTCTTCATTAACTAATTGAAATTCATCTGAGTACACTATTAAAATTACTTAAGACACAGCGAACAACAAACTCTTTTCCGTAGAAGGCTCAGTTAGCTCACGGAATGAACAGTTGTCATTGCAGCCTCTCCTACCGGGAGACCCTAGGGTATGAATCCCGAATGATAGCGGAATTTTCGACATTAGATAACAGTTAGGTCGAATTCAGTCATTAGCTTGAGATTTCGTGCGGTCGACCGCTCTAATCGGTAGTTTATCTTGGTTTCTCCGATCAATAGCAGACGAATGCCGAATCAGTAAGTTACTTGTAACAAACAGTCACGAACCGCCTCATTCTTGTTCCCATATCTGTATTTATACACACACCCATATCGGGAAACCAGTTCCGGGTTAAGAGCTTCTCCCGGTTGTGACCTTTTCTCCTGGAAGGAAAGACCCTGCACGGCAACACGTAGGTCGGCACTGTATTTCTCGTTCCAGCGTGTAAGAAACAGCATCACCTCCTCAGATACGAGTATAACACATTACATTAATTGACTTTTTCGTGTTTCCGGGCGCGTCAACTGCTTTGGTCATTAGGCCCGTTAGTGTAGTGCATGTTTTCTCTCTCGGGAGATGGTGGTGATCTTCCTCCTCTGCATGGCGAGATCCGGCGCCGACCTATCGTCGGCTAGTGGGGTTTCCCCCTAACCAGGACTCTCCCACCAGCGGGGCACCGCCCCAGCCGGGACAAGCTCTAAGCTCCCGACCGGTCTCTCGGAATATGTGGTAGTGTATTGCATGTTAGTGTAAGTGTGTGTGTATGGAGAGAGGATAGGACAAGGAAGAGGAAGGACAGATCGCGCGCGGTCCGTGGCTCATTTGGTGGGGAACTGCTGCGGCATTCGCCTGGTGTTGATCGGAAAAATCACGGAAAACTACCGATCACAGGAGCCGGCCGCTAGAATTCTCCTCCAGACAGCAACAGAATTCGACCTAGCTGAAAAGCTAGTGTCGAAAATCCTGCCGCCGTCAGGACTCGAATCTAGGACCTCCCAGTCAGAGACGCTGCAAATAACGCATTACTTTTACCTACGGATGACTAAAGCAGTTGATTTGCCCGAAACATCAATGAATCGTTTATTTAGCAAAGTTTACCCTTTTCTCTCGTATCAGTCGAAACTAAATAGTGTGAAAACACACGAGTTTATACGAAATATTTACTAATTGTGCTTGTCAGTCCCTGAATGGCAGAATGTTGAAAGGCCTCGTTCTGAAGCGGAAGAAAAGGAGCGTCCGCCTGGGAAGAAAGAAGCTGCGAGCGTCCGATCTATCTCCGCCGACCGAGTGCGCGCCTTAAAGAGACATGCCGGAGGGCGCGAGCTCTTCCCGAGTGACGGGACAAGCACACGTGCGCCGAGCGCAGTGCTCCCAAAGGGGGCCCAAACGCCAACAGCAAAACTAGTGCCAATGCACCGAAACTTTCTTCTTTCCTTCAGACTGATTACTCAGCAACTACTCATATAAAAAAACAGGAAATAGATTCTTGTTTTGTTAATATGAGTAGTTGATGAGTAATGAGTTTGAAAAAAGAAGGAAAAAGCAGGAAATTGATTCACCGGAAGCGTTAGCTTAGTGCAACTGATGTCACTGCAGCGTCTCTGACCGGGAGGTCCTAGGTTCCCACTCCCCACGGCGGCAGGATATTCGACACTAGCTTTTCAGCTAGGTCGAATTTAGTTGCTGTCTGGAGGAGAAGTGTACGCGGCCGGTTGCTCGGATCGGTAGTATTCCGTGGTTTCTTTGATCAACACCAGACAAATGCCGGAGCAGGACCCTAACAAACCGGCCACGGACCGCGCGCGATCTTTCCTTCCTCTTCCTTGTCTTATCCTCTCCCTTACACACACACTTTTATCTATTCCAGAAAAAACGTTGAAGAAAAAAATTGCAGCTATTTTTTTTAAAAAATTCAAAATTTTTAAAATGTTACAGTGATTTGTGCTATGTGAGAAATGTCTATGGTTTCTCGGATACCCCAGAATTCTGAGAAAAACAACAATGAAATTGTTTCGATTTTGACAGCAAATGTTTGTGTTATTATGCCTATTCTCGTGCTGAATGCTGAGCTGAATGAATTTTCATTTGACTGAATCTCATACTCAGCGTGACCTGCTTACAGCTGACGTCGTGCGACAGCAAGGCTCTAAGAAAGAGGCCGCCTGCCGTTAATTTTTTGTAATTATCATAATGAATTATGAAAGTACGTTTTTTTATATTCTTCGAATGTAAATCTGAGTAAAGTATGTAATGGCAGTATTATTGAAGACTGGTTTTTGTTAATATGGGAGTTTTCATTTGGGGTTCTTGAGAAATGTATGTGCTACTTTTTGGAAAAGAATTTTCTGGGGACTTTTTGGAAAAGAATTTTTGCTACTTCAGGCAGTAGCTTATGTGTTAATTCACTTACAGTATAGCATTTACAGGTTTTAAAAATTTGAAACATTGAAGCAGTGTTCCTTTAGTTTATAGAGCGTCCTCTGAGTTAAAGCAACATCTTGGAAGAATAACTGTCCGTTTTCCATAATTTTTATTGTAATTACATGAAATACATATAAATAATCATTTTCATTAGGTTTGCATGAGTCATTGAAAAAAGAAACCTTTCTATGACATGGCTTTTCTCAGCGTGAGTCTGGTATCGTCTACATGGATTAAGACAGTACCTTCTTTGGTAACACCATTTTCGGAGTTCAACCACTAGGCCCGTCCAAATATCATTTGGCTGTAAACTAAGGCATTACTTTCGTCACGAAAGCTAAAATGTAGCTGGGATGTCTTTAAAACTCAAGACCCCTGAGTCCAGAATATAATTGACAGTTGGTTCACATTTTATTTTTACGATATTCTAGTTGTTACTACTGCTATTCCTAATCATCTGCTAGACATCTGGAAATTAGTGCGGTGCTGACGACGACATGGACTGTAGTGTTGAGAATTTTCAAGTTAGTCCAACGTGGTGTCCCTTTGCTAGCAACTGATTTTGACGTCTAACTTCCTCAGAAAGTGTATCGACACAATACCGGTGCGCGTCAATTCTGGTTTTATTGCTGTCCATCTCGCTGGATGAAGCTCTAGGGCCCACCGTGCAGGGGCGTGGGCGTGGGCGGGGGCGTGTCCATCCATCTTGCGCGTGACAGCGGGCGGGCGCCGGGCGACCTGCGGGCGCTTATCTGCGACGTCTGGGAGCCTCCGCCGCGAGGCGCGGGGCTGCACGCCGCGCGGCGGACAGCGGCGCCAGCGGAGACAGACGCACGACGCGGAGCGAACAGGGCGGAGGAGAAGGAGCGCATGGGAGAGGGCAGGCGTAAAGGAGCGAAGTGGTGGAGCTTAAGACGGAAAATGTAGGACGAGTGGATAGCAAAGAGCGGAGGGGAGATAAGTGGTCAGAGAGGAGGGGCGAGAGTGGAAGGCGGTGACGGCAGAGGAAGACTGCGATGGAGACAACAGAGAGGGGGGAGTGGAGGAGAGAGAGAGAGTGAAGCACAGAGTGCGGAGGGGAGAGAGTTGGGTGGTCAGAGTGGAGGGGAAAGAATAGGGTGGAGAGAGCAAGTGAAGAGAGTGGTTGGAGGAAGTGGGGAGATCTGGAGAGGGAGCACCATGGCTGAAGATTTCCGTGGGAGTGAGGTGAGGGCTGTTTGGCGGTAGGTGGGGGGGGGGTGCGGTGCGAGCTCTGCCTAAGCACGAGCCTTGCCAGCAATCCACCGCCCGCGACACGCCCACCTCGCCTTGCAAGTGACATTCCCACGCTCAGCTTTGGAGCAGTTGGTTGCCGCTTTACTTTGTTCAATTTCAATCAACTTCTAGGTCTCAACAATGTGACAATTGTATTTATTTCTGGGCGTATGTGAAAGATGATGTTAACGTATTTATCCAATCACATTCCGTGGGCAGACGATTACAGTTGTACTTTGTCATTGCAAACCACTGTATATATAAAAATAGAGGTGATAATGACGGTTGAATGATAATGAAAGTTGGAAGTGATAATGAATGTTGAAAATGTGACGATATTAAAACATTGTACATGACCGTATGAAAATCCAACTGCGGCAAAAAAATCTTCAAAACATACACTCCCCGGGATTTTAATTTGCAGCCTTAGCGTATGTAGTAAACGGAGATTGTCATAGGGAACTGGTCCATTCTAATTTCTAATTCTTGAGAATATGCAGTTTCCAGACAATTGTCTCTAATTGTTAATTGATCTTATATGAGTACATGCAACGAACGACAAATTGAAATAAACAGCTGCTCCTGACATCGACGAAACGGGAAGACGTAGACCATTGTCAAGTTACCCGTGATGTTACCATAGCCTTACCTTATATTGTCTAGGCTATCCGGACCGGGAGCGGTAGCTAAGTGCATCAGCTTATGTCACTTCAGAGCCTCTGCCCGGGAGGTCCTAGGTTTCCACTCCTCACGGCGATAGGATTTTGGACACTAGCTTTTCAGCTAGATCCAATTCAGTCGCTGTCTGGAGGAGAATTCTAGTGGCCGGCTACTCTGATCGGTAGTTTTTCGTGGTTTTTCCGATCAACTCCAGGCGAATGCTGGAGCAGTAACCTACCAAACGGGCCACGGACCGCGCGCGATCTTTCCTTCCTCTTCCTTGTCCTATCCTCTCCCCTTATACACACACATGCACTACACTACCACACATGCAGAGAGACTGGTCGGGAGCTAAGAGCTTGTCCCGGCTGGGGTGGTGTCCCACTGGTGGGAGAGTCCTGGTTAGGGTGAAACCCCACTAGCCGACGGTAGGTCAGCGGCGGATCTCGCCATCCAGCGGGGGAAGATCACCGCCATCTCCCGAGAAAAAACTGCACAGCACTTACAGGACTAACGACCAAATCTGTTACGCGCCCGGAAACACGAAAAAATCAATCAGAGCAATGGCTGACCTGTAATTCCGTTGCAATGTCATCGATGGTAATCCATGAATTCTGCAGAATCACCTCTTCCGCCGCTGCAATTATCACACCACCTTGTGCCTGTCCTGACCTCGGCGCGTCCGCCAAACTTATTGTGCCACTGTTGAATTTCTCTCACTATTCGTACACTTAGTCTGCAGTACACACGCTGCCCCCTACTGTGCCAACATGCGTCGATGGACTTCTATTTGTTTCGCATCTTCACTGTGTAGGAAACGGATCACTGTATGCTGCTCTTCGTTAGTACATTCTCGCGGACGGGCCGTCATATAGGAAACTCCCTTATATAGCGCCACCGAGTTACGTGGTGATGCGATACCAGCGGCAATTAACAACGGGAGAGTCCACGTGCATGCTTACCGGATCTGACTGTAATGGCAGCGGTTTTCTATTTTGTACTGCGTTTTTCCTGTTTCCATTTGACTCACCTACGTATATATTAACGGTGAGAGGTTTGAGTGATGTTTCGAAGTTGCGAAGGTTAGAGGTGTAATTAAAAAGAAGAATACATCACAAAAGCATT